>JALPQD010000044.1:4868008-5141659 GCA_023101885.1 Typhlomys cinereus
AGCAGCAGTCAGTGGGTGGCAGGCGGCGATGGCAGCGGCAGACAGGCTCCTGGGCAGATTGGTGCAATGGGTTGGAGTGGCAGGAAGCTGCTGGCAGCGGACAGCTGCCCAGCTCACTGCAGCGGGAGCCCAGGACAGTTTCCAAATGTGCTTGGGAGGGGGGGCTGTGCTGGGCGGTTCCCGGAGGCTGTGTGACCTGGGCCGGCCCCCAGGCGCCCGCAGCTGCTGGAGCCCGGGGCTCCGTTCCAGGAACAAAGGCAAGCAGGACACGGGAGGGGGCAGGAGCGCGCGGAGGAGGTCGCGGGAACGGGAGGGGGGAGGGAGGCGCGGCGGCACCCGGGGCGACCCTGGCGCCCAGCCGCCCCAGGCCCGAGGGTCCACACACCTAGAAGTCGTCGTCCTCCTCCCATCCGAACACCCGCTTCATCTCGCGCAGGAAGCCACGGTAATTGCTGAGCAGGGGGCTGTCGCTCTCGATGTAGGGGAGCACCCACTGCAGGGCCGGGCCCGCCAGGCGGGTGATGAGGAACGTCACCTTCAGGTCGTCGCTGGAGAAGGTCTTGTCGTCCACGAACATGTAGGAACACGTCTGCACGATGAACTCCGGCAGCCGGTCGGTGTTGCCATCGAACGTGTCGGGAAAGGGGATCGGGTTCCTCCAGGGCTGCGTCGAGCGCCGGCCGCGCCGGGCCTTGGCGGGCTTGGTGGTCTCCAGGCTACCTTCCATGGTGCCGCTGGGTGGGCTGTGCTCTGGGCTGGGTGCACCGCGCCGCTCCGCTGCTAGGGCGGCAGCTGCTGTGCGTCGCCGGAAGTGCGTGGACGCGGAGGCGGGCACAGACTCTGGCAGGCTGGTGGGTGGGGTCAGGGGCCCAGCTCTAATGTCCTCCCAGTTCCCCCACCCACCTCAGAGGTCCCCACTGCGCAGGCCTGTTTCTGGGCTCTTGCCAGAAAAATGAGGCCAGAGTGAAAAGGGAAGGAGCCGGAGGTTCAAAAGAGAGGAGGGGATGTTCACCATCATGCACCGCTTCAGTGGGCTCAGTATAAAATTATCATCAATCCACACCCTTCTCGTGTATGTTCAGAAAATACACTTCTACATTGTGTGATCTGGTCGAGATCACCTCTGTCAAGGAATTAAAATAGGGAGCAGTCAGAAACTCCAAAAATTGTAAAACTGAGAGGAATCTTTTAAAGGCTAAAGAACAATAGCTTTTTCAAACAAATGGAAACACCCTGTTTATTTGGCTTATTGGCGGGACATTGTGGAGTTGTACGCTGAAATACAGACCCTGAACCTGCGAGTGCTATCTCACTGCCTGCTGCCCCCAACCAACAAGGTGGCTGGAGAAATCTACCTCTGCCTGTGTATGTTGTCGCAGTGTCCTTTTGCCCTCAAGACCTTTGTGTACGAACATGTTCCTGTACTTGGCTCAGGTGACACGGAGGAAACTCAGCACAGGACTTTTTGCACTTGATGTTTTCAGTTAGTATTGCCCACGAGACCCTCACCACTCTGTGCACTCTGTGCACGCTACAGCACAACTTGGCCATGCTGCCATTATACTTTTGTCTTTGGAACTCTAGTACATTATAAATGAGGGGGTTTGTTCAGGGGACCCCCCCCCAATGTCCCGCAGGAGCAAAGACCACAGGCAGCGTTCACGCAAGAGATTTATTGCAGGAGCAGAGTTGCTGTCCCAGCACAAGTGGACGGAACCAGCGGGGTGTTTTTTCTTTCAGCTTATATACAGTACAATCAGAGAAGCATTGGGGCATGAGCCAGGGAATGGACATTTGGGTTTTTATCCTATGAGAGAATAGGTCCAATTATCTGAAGAATATGCGGGAGAGCCAGAGCCTGCCGGTGGGAAGGTTGGGCGCCCTTTCAGGAGGAGAGAAAAGCACTTACTGTTTGGAGGCACCTTTCTATGAAATGTGGGCCATTTTTTTCTTTTTCCGGTGGGAAGGGTCACTACATGATTCAGTAGCCCAGTAATAAGGTAACGAGGAATACATCGTTTTGTTTTTAAGCTATCCTGTCTGTGCTACTTTCTGATAGCAGCCCAAAACAACCATGGCGCTCACTATGCAACACTTGGCAATTTCAGTTGAAAGAATTTGTGCACTGTGGTGCCCCACATCTATAATTCCAAAAGTCCTGTTGGAAGAGATAGTAGGGTGGACATGTTTGAGGCCAATCTGGTCCATATAGTGATTGCTAGGCCAGACTGGTTCATAGCAAGCACATGTCTAAAGTAATAATAATTTCTCAATAGTTCAACCATAGATGAAATACTGAAAAAAGAAAAAGGTAGAAATAGTTTTTCCAGAAAAAAATGAAGTATCCAGTGAAGGAATAACCTACACTTTTTTCCATTAGCATGATAAAATTGCACAGAAATGCATGTTGAAACTATACAGAGACATATTCTCATGATATATTGAAATAAAACAGTCTACTCTATGTGGTTGTGTTTCTTGAGACATGATCTTATTCTGTAGCCCATTGAGGCCTGGAACTTGTCTTCATCCTGCCTGTGGAGTTACAGGCTGGCTGGTACCATCACACCTGGCTCAGAGATGTAATACTTTTAATGCTGTAACAGAAGTGAAACAATCATCTGGAACAACACCAAATATCTGAGGCTCTGAGGTGGCCCTTACTGTGTGAAACTTTTGCTGGACAAATAGGACTTGAGTGTCTATTCACCCCACACAGGGACACAATGACAGTCCAAAGTAACCATGTTCCACCTCCATGAACCAAAGTGTTCACATGTGCTACTTCCAGGAATACGAACAAAGCTAGCTTCAAGGGAGGACACAAAGTCCTCTCCATTCCCGAAAACCCATTGGAATGTACATGAGACTCATAGAAGCTGCAGCTTTGGAAGTCTCCGTATGACTGGCTGTCAGCTAATAGAGTCTCATCTAGGCATCTGGGCTGTTCAGAATCACCTCGTGACAGCTGGGCTGGCTGGAGAGTCTCCTCTCCTAGCAGCTCTTTACTGCCTTTCTTTATCCTAATATGGTTGGTCGATAATCTCTTTATTCCTAATGAGAGTCTCTCCAACACAGGATGTTTCGAATTAGTACAGAACCTAACCCACGCCTCTCACATCAGATTGGGGGCCAAATCCCAAAGAACAGCATGTTATAACACAACAAAAACCACAGAAGAAAGTTATCCTCTAGGTCAGTACACTGTGGTCCCCACTGCATCTCCCTGGATAGAAACATTTCAGTACAGAACTCCCTTCCTGCCCGTCATTGAGAAGAGAATGAAACAAAGTAGATCCTATCTAATGCGTTAAGGCTGAAAGCATTGAAACTGTAGCATGCCATTCCATTATGGAGCCTGAAAACTTGAAGAACAAATCTGAAGGCACGTGATGATACATGAGATTTGTCATATGTAACATGGGTAATATAGGGTGGGAGGATAATTCACTCAAAAAAGTGCTTGCTTTGCCAGCATAAGGACTTGGTTTGAACAACAACAATCACAGAATGTAACAGAGATGGCAAAGTACACTTCTGAAACCCAGCAGTGTATAGGCACAGGTGAGTACAGAGGAGCAAGTTAGATGGCTCCTGAGGAAAGACAACCAGGATGGACTTCTGGCCTCCGCATGCAGATACACACACAAAGGCATGTGCACCTTGCAACTGTATCCAAAAGAATATTAAATGGTACATGAACATACCCAGGTACACTCACATACACTGATGCACGTTTAACTGTAGGAAAAGGAAACTATGTACAAACCCAGACACATAATTATGCAACGTGGTTATTGATGATCCTCACATTTGATTTGCTTGTGGAAATTTCAGTTACCCCAGATTCAGTAATGTGCAGGTAGACGGGTTGATGCTGGCATGGTTTTCTGAGTGTCTGAGACCATGAAAGGTACCTAGCCCTTCCAAGAAGGGAACTCTGTGATGTGCTTCAGGACGTGAGACAGAACTATGATAGGCAACATGCTGCAGGGCTTGGGGCTACTTCACTGTCTGTAAGGTGGCTTTGTGAAGCCCGTGGCCCCTTCAGGTGACATGCTTCCTGGTGCAATCTCGTGTTCTAATGGAAACTCTGCTCTCTATGGCTTTTGATCCTAGTGCGTGCATTGGGTATAAATAGCAAGTTCGTAAGAGTGCCCTTTGAAACCAATAGAGGAAACGTTGTCCTGACTATTTATTCCTCCTTGTGCATTGATTCACAGTGTCTTCACAAATCCCTACTGAGTCATTAGCCATTTTTTAATTTCAGAAATTAAAGCACAGACATGTGTAGAGACCTGCTCCAACTCACCATTTCCTAACTCTCTGTACTCCTCTGAAACATTCACAGGGACTTCTTTGACTAAAACAAGGCTTGGAGTTCACAGGCTGTGTTCTGTCTTCTCTGTGGGTTGATGAAACTGTGGCTTTGAACCTTTCCTCCAGGTAGGTTATCTGGTGATGGGAGGAGGATGTGAGGAACACCAGATTTTGAAGAGGAGATGCATACTTTCTGAGAATTACTGAAGCAGCGGTGGAGATTCAGATGAGCCATGTGCCCAAAGGGGAGGGAATTGTGTGAATGATGTGCATGGTTCCACTCCCCACCAGGGTCCCCTTCCCTGCTATCCTCACCACGGAGCTTGGAAAACTCAACCTCTCTCTGGCAGCCCAAGTCCCCCCGTGTTGGGACCAAAGTCAGCCCTCACACAGTAAGTACGGACGAATCACACTCTCCGGCCTATGATCAGGCCACAACGTAAGTGGCGCTCCTTAAAGAGACCAAATGTGGGCCCTGTGCTGCCAGCAGTGAGGGACACAAGCCCAGGTCCACACAGCAGTCTGACAGGTTCCTTCACGATTTCTGAAGCCATAACTCTGTCTGTACTTGTTCTCCGACTTCAAACAAAAACCCTTTCTGGTCAGGCTAGTTGAAGGAAGAGGTTGTGATTTCATTAAACACAATTTTAATGCAGATTATGAACATGAGGGTGAAGGACAAACACAGGACTTCACAAAGATACAAAGGCACAACCAACTATACATTTACTTCTCCCAGAAAGTATCAGAACTAGCTCACATGCAAGAGCTGATGTGGAGTATCCAAGGTAGAGCTGTGATTACTTATCCTAGTACTGAACACACAGAGTATTGGGGTAGCTCTCAATGATGGTGGCTAAAAAGTAGATTCATGTCTATTTTGTCTGTGATCATAGGCCAGCTCTTGAGGTTCTCTAGGTAGAAGTGGAATCATATAAGGTAAATGCACAATCCTCTCCCGTGGGACATACCCTTCCTAACATCCCTTGCCTCTACTGGAGTGCCTGGTGAGATTCTGATAACTTTGCAGGTTTAGTGTTGTGAGGACAAAATGGCCATCAGAATTGTTAATTGGACAAGTAGTTTTGCTTCTCTGCTGCAAGGTGTCTGCCACAGGTGCCTGGGTAAGGGGTTTCCTTTCCTTATCACATGCTTATCCGTTTTGTGTTTTCTCTGTGTGCCTGACTGCTGTGTATTTGAAACAACAGACTTTTGATGACAGACTCTCTTCACATGTATTCACATGGAAGTCTGGCTGCTGGTGCGGAGCTGAAGGACCTTTGGACACCGTGAGCCCAGGATTATTGTTCTATAATACTTGCTATTTGCACTGATAGAGTTTGGTCTCAGCTTTGCATTTTTCTTTATTTATATATCTGCGTTTTGAATTAGTCTTTCTCAGGCTCTGGTCCTCATTCTTCCATTCTGTAATGAGAAGTTCATTCCATGCTATCCTGTTTTAGATGTATCTAGAAAGAGTGTAGCTTCTCAACAGACCAGAGTTGAGATACTTTGTACCTTTTGGAATTGAACTTACAGGCACAATAGAAAATGAAAGCTGAACTCTGGAAACTTTTAATACTGTAGATGGAACAATTTTAAAGTTAGATTGAATGCACTTATATCATCAGTAAACATCTATGGGGACCAGGGTTTGGTAACTTTATTGTGAAAAAGCGATGCAATTGATTGTTAAGCTGGTGAAAGGAGGAATGGCCAGTTTTTCTCAAATGTCAGGTTGATACTTGTGAAGCAGTTCTCCGAGTTCACCAAGGAGAAATTCGCTATTAAGAGAGGCTTCTGGGCTGACCTGTTGAATATTATACTGATTAATCGTTTCAGGTAAGAATACCCCAGCCGTAGAGACAGGACCGTTCACTGGACAGGTTGATACAATGGAAAGACCTAGTGTGTAGCGTGGCAGGTGGGCAAGGTAGAAAGCAAGTATGTACCATTCATCTCTGAAGCCACTCACCTCGTGGTGGATGTGAGTTGAAAAGTATACTTGCCTTTCTGTGCTGGCATGACTTCTGCCAAGATGAACTACAATCCGGAATAACATGACAGAAAAAACCTCTTCCTGAAATTTGTTTGGGACAAGGTGTTGTTACCATATTGTAGCACTGAAATTCACACAGTTCCTTAAGTAAAATTATGGAGGACATTAGAGTTCTACTTCCAGGATCCAGTAGGGAGATGATTCAGATGTGTTCCTGAGTCCAAGCAGGAAGCTCTACCCAAGCCATTTTGGTGTGCCTTCCTTCAGGTATACAGAATGGATTTTACCCAGTCTTTGGCATCACACCCTTTGGTCTCTGTGATGCATATCAAGCTCTGCATGGTGCCTGTGCAGGAATGAAATTGTTTTCTGTCTCTGTGTATTCAAGATCTTTGTATCTTTCTCACTGATTTTCCTCCACATGAGTTACATAGGAGGATGGAAGCATATAAAATTTGAGATCATATGGTAATTTTAGCCACAGAGCCAGCCAATTGTTGAATCACTATCCAACTCCTCTGGCCTTACTTCTGTTGGTGGCTCACACTTGGAAGTACATGCAATGGAGAGGCAGGAGGATTTCTTCATGTTTGTTGGCAGCCTGTCTATATAGAAAGTTCCAGGATTATATGAGGAGGCTGTGCCTCAAAACAACATTTTTGCTATTGTTTTTTTCTGTGTTCCACTGTTGCTTATGAGAACATTTCCTGTAATTTGCTACACTCCTGCTTTGTTTATTGGAAAACTAAACCTGCTTAGAGCAGTGTCGATGATCAACAAATAATCATTATGTTACAGAATGACTGTAATCAGTGCAGAGGAGTCACAGGAAGGAAACAAAGCATAAGCCAGACCCTAGACAATCAGATGATTCTAGGATTAATTATTTTTAATTAATTAATTAACTTTTAATTTTGCAAGCATGTCGAGTATTAATCCCTGCTTCCCTCCATCCCCTTCCCTCCCATTCCTCTGCCTTCCTCTCATCAATCCATTCCACTCCCTCCCTCCCTCCTAACTGGCCTCTTCTATAGACCCCAGGGTTCTCTCTGGCTTGTCTAATCTTGTGTGGGTTCAGGCCACTGTGGCATTCCAAGTTTCTCTCCTCTTGCCACCTGTGGATGTCCCCTAGGATTTAGCATCAGAACACAGGTGAGGCCTTTTTTCAGGATTACATGTTCTTCCTCAGGCTCATTGACTTGGAGGAAGAGCAGGAGTCAGAAGGTAAACTTCCACAATTGCGCTTGGACTGAACAGTGTGTGCGTCCTCCTAAAGACCTCCTCGACCCTTCACCACTTCAGGGAGTCAAAAATATCAGGACTGAAAGTAACAAAGTTAAGTGAACTTTGGAAAGATTAGAGTTCTTGGGTTTCCTATGCTTAGACCACAATTGATCCACAACCTTCTCTCTCTCTCTATTGAAAGATAAGGTAGATTTAAACTTGTGCATGTTCTTAGAAGTTGAGACACAAAACTCCTGATTTCACCCTTGAAACCTTACTGTGTTGACCCAGATGTGAAACACCCTAATTTTTGGCATCTGTATCAGTCAGGCTTCTCTGAAAAACCAGAATCTACAGAATGTAATATATATAAATAAGTTTATTAAAATAACACAAAAAGTAGTGTCCTTCAAAGTAGCCACGCACAGCTGCCTCGCTCTTGACTGGAATGTTCCACAAAGTCAAAAGGTCCCAAGAATGTCTCAAGCCTTACTTTACTGGAATGTCGAAGATGCTGGGTTCCAACATTGGTGAAGAACAGCTGGGCTCCAATGTCAGCGATGAACAGCAAACAGCAGCAAGGCCTAGAGGCCAGGCTCCGAAGGCAGAGGGAACAGCAACAACGTGGTGGAAAAGACGAAGCTCCATGGAAGTCAGCCAAGGACGGAGCAGCAAGGGCAGCAACAAAGAAGACCACGATGCTCTAAAAGTGCACAATGCTCACAGAGTGGATAAGGGAAGAGTAACTCCCTCCTCCTTGCACTTCCTATTTTCTGGTCCACCACTGGAAAGTACCACCCACTATGGGCTGGGTTTTCCACGGGATCAATCAAGTACCTGCAGACTTGTTCAAGGACCAGTCCAAGCATTAACTCTCCACAGCTGTGGCCCAAACAGTCTGCAACTGTCAAGTTGACACCAAAATGCAACTATAACAGGCATGGACTGGATATGGATCCCCCATTCAATGTTGTCCTTGAAGGAGAGAATGACTTCAGGCACATGGGAGAGACTAGGCAATGCATACATGGGAGAGAAGGAGCCACAGTGCCTACTTGCTTGTTTTCTGTACATCCTGCTCCAGGTTAGTCATGAAGTGGGCATTCAGAGTAGATGGTGAAAACCTGCCTGTGTGTGATGGCAGTCCAAAAACTGTGATCCTGCACTGAATTGCACTAATTCTAACTTTTTCCTATGCTTGGATGTGCTAATGAGTTTCGGATAGTTGTGAGGATTCCGGGAAGAGGAGTCCTACTTTGGTCGCACCCAATTTTCAGCCAAATCAAGGAGTGAAGAGCAAAGAGAAAGAGCATGGGCTATCCGCAACCCACACAACTTGTATCCTGACAGTCACGTGCAGCAGCAGTTTCTTGCTGGCCAAGCCCCTCCCTTCTGAGGGGTTTTCCTTTCTCCAGAGTAAAGTAGCTGTCTACAGGAGGGTGGCTGAGTCAGTGCTTGCTCTTGTCAGCACTTGGCTGCCTGGTACTTGACTGTCTTCAGCTCCCATCTTGGTGTGGTGCATCCCAAGGAGGTAGAAGAGGGTCTCAGGAAAGTTCACATATGATGCCTGACTTTGTGTTCCCTTGAAATCTCTCCCTGCAGCATCTGTCATGCTACATCTGTCAGCAGAGACACACAGAGTTGTTCATGTTTTTGCATGCCTTGCTCCTTTTGTCTTTCCTCTTTCTTCTGCATTGTGAATTGAACCTAAAAGTTTCAGGATTCCTTTGTGTTTTGCGTTTTTTTGGTCTGTATTAGCTTCAGTGAAGAAAGGTGTCACCCGCGCATTCTTCCAAAGCTACTGTGATGTTTAGATTTTCAATGCTACTGGGTGGCTTGTGTCAATTATAAAATACTCCCCCACAGTGGTTCACACCCCTCCATTCACTCATGCTTCACTTACACATGTTGAGCCTGAATCCGTGATGGATGCGAGTGCTCTCTAGGCGGTCAGAAGTTCTTAGTTTTTCAACCCATTTTGATCCAGAAGAGATGGCACATTGTTCCAACAGCAGCGAACTCATTATGTTGATTTCCTGGGTGACTTTACATATCGACCATACCTTTTCACCTTGTGTCTCCATTGATGCAATGATAACAGTAGCATCGGTCGTCTAAGCAGTGGAAGAAACTGTGGAGTTGACAAGTAGTAGAAATACAGTATATAGTATATAGTACAGTAGAAGCTGCAGGCACTGCCTGGCATGGTTTCAGAAATTAAAACAGTCAGAGAGGATACACATGCGCTTGGGGTTACACAGGGCATCTGTGCAGGGAGCCTTGATTAGAACCAAGGCAGCTTGACTCCTGATGCCATGCCCTCCACAATGATTTTCTTTTGCTTATGTTGTGAGGTCAGTATGCCTTACACAGCCACGATCTGACCTTTACCATTCTTCACAAGGACTGCAACACAGGACGCATTCATCCTCTGCTTACATATGCTCCTCCAAAAGAATGGGTTCTGTTTTATGGATTGGCTGTTACCTTATCATCAATCTGGAGGACTTCTTTTTATAATGGGAATGAATGATTTCTTTATCCATTCCTCATGTGATCCAGAATTAAAAATCCTTAAGGGAGTCTCAACAGATTTTGCAAGAGATCATGGATGAAGCATAGATTCGGTCTTTTTGAGTGCTGTCTTGTTGATGGGCAGTGTCCGCCTTCAACTTGGCCTGAAGATAAGAGCAGTAATGCAAGAAGATCCCATCATTTCTCCTTGAGGCAATCAAAGTAAGACTTACACGACTCTGGAAATTCCCTTTTCCTAGTAGGCTTCAAACGTCACTCTCTCCTCTCACGCCAACCTCCCTGGTGGGCTGTTAGCATTGTCACATGTGAAGCTCTATTTCCCTGAACTTGTTTCTTATTCTCTGCTGCTAATTGTAGACCTTTATGTGTCTTCTGTGTGTGTGTGTGTGTGTGTGTGTGTGTGTGTGTGTGTGTGTGTGTGTATGTCATGGAGCACATGGAAGGTCAATGGAGTACATGTATATTCTGTTCTCTCTTTCTACCTTCATGCATGCCCTGAGAAACTCATATTGTTGTTTTGGTTTTGCCAGTAAACACCGAACTATGTTGTTGGGCCTAACACCGTGAAAACAGATTAATAATAGGTTTATTGCTGTAGTGCATTAGATGTAGTCTGATGTTCTTCAGTATTTATTATGGACCCTTGAATAGAGATGAATAGGTAACAGCTGGTAAACTTCATACCATCAATTTTCAGAGCCTCGCTAGGCGAACACAAACGGCAATTTGTAGAAAAGGTTTTATTCACATACTAAATATAGGAAAGTAAACAAATACTGTAAGTATATGGGCATATTTAAATACAACATATTTTTATGACACTGTGTGTGTGTGTGTGTGTGAGGGTTTGTCTTGTGTTTGTGTGTGTATGCTTCAATCGTATTTGTAATGTAGTGAAAATTTATTCATATCACATATCACAATGTCTATTTGTTGAGGTTAACGATCTTGTCCTATAGTCTGGGTAATGTAAGGAGTGGGGGTATTAGCTGGTCTCCACCATCAAGCTTGCTGAGTTTGTGTCCTAAGAATCAAAGCAAGGCTCTGAGGTGAGTTTTATTTTGGAATGTTTGCTCTCTCTGTTCTGTTCTTGAGGCATGGTATGGGACAAGGTTGCAGCGCAGAAGTTGGATTTGGAAAAATGTGGTGATAGTCTGTGGAAGCCATGATGGAGATGGGGGTGATGGAGGTTACAGAAGTGCAGGCACAGAGGAGTCTTTGATTCTCTACATGTTATGAAGTAAGTAATGGAAATCCTGGGTGAGAGGTTTGGGCATTGTAAGAAGGAAAGGAGGGCACAAGAGGGAGGCCTTCCCAGACCTTTTGATGTTATTAGTGAAAAAAGTTTGTCGCATTCAGCTGAGATACTCTACATGTTAATATAAATATACAACGTCAAGCATGAGCACTATCGAGTGGATTAACCTAGGCATTGTCTTATGTAGCTGCATATTTGTAGGTGTGAAGAACTAGCAACAGAGTTCAAGACTTTTCCTGTGATTAAAGATAGGGAATTTCGTTATTCTCAGTAATCATGATGTTGAAGAGTAGGAGGCAGTACTTCATCATCTTACACCTGGAAGATGTGTCTGGTGCTCACCTACTGTCTCTGACACTCCAATGCACAGTCTCTGTTAACCCCCATCCTGAGAGCTTGTGAGATTTTTAGCACAGGAGGATTCTGAAGTCCCGAAGAAGGCTTGCCACTGGGGACCTCGGCGACTTTTATATGTGGCAGGCATGAAAGACCTTCTCATTGCTCCTTGTCGCTGTCCATATGCGTGCACTTCAACTAACAATGTCTGCGAATTGGGCAACTGCAAAAGTGAAGCAGCCACTCAGCCAGTTCCCAGAGTCCTTGGGAAGCTAATTATTCACTGCTTCACCCTTTTCCTTTTTGGTGGACCCAGGAACAAGAGAATTTCCTCCCTGTGCTGAGGAATGCATGCCTGGAGAAGGGATCCTGAAAAAAAATCGTATTTCTCCAATTTGGAAGAAGTTTTCTGTGTGTCCTTGATTTTGCTGCTGTTGCTTCTTAAGGGAACTCTGCACTCACAGCTCCCTTTGCCTTGCATGGCTGTTCCTTTTGCTTGAGGGATTAAAGCATCCTGGCAACACCTGTGGCAGTTACTGCAATGCTTCTCAGTAGAGCAGTAGTGAAAAGGGAATGTCCAGTGTGATAGGTGGAAGAACCAGAACGGTGGAGCAGATGCAGCAACTACTTATAAGCAATGTGAGCTCCTGGTAGTTCAACCATAGAGGAAAAGCATACATCAAGCAAAAGCACCACCAATTTTCAAAAGGAGACTGAGCATCACTCCCTAAATCCACACTATGTGTCAGCAGTGCACCTTCAGAGTCTGAGGTTTGCTTTTGTAAAACAGCAGACCGCCTTCCTTTTGACTTCCTTCTGAAGATCCTGTGATCATTGTGTACCCACAACCAAGTAAGCTTGAGCTCATCTACAGGCTGCTGAAATCTGTATAGGGAGCAGCGACCCTAGGACTGCAAATGCCCTAGGAGAAAGCAGACACCCAGCCCACTACAGCTTGCTGCTGATGGGGCCCTATAGGGAGGCCTGCCCGTTACTACCTGCCCAGCTGTACTCAAGGATCCTGGATGAGGAGGGTCACCTACTTTTTGAGCAGCATCTTCAATGCTGATTTGCCTGGGTCCCCTGAACAGGAATTAAACTGTGTCGTGTTTGTATTTTGTCAGTTTCTCTTTGTTCTAACATCAGAACCACATGTTCCTTATGGCTATTACAACTTGCATCTTCCACAGATTGGTAGGACCTTTGATGCTTTGCTCCCCGGGTGGTTTTCATAGTACTTTCTGGTGTGTTATCCAGTTAGGAGGAAGG
This sequence comes from Typhlomys cinereus, assembly GCA_023101885.1. Lineage (NCBI taxonomy): Eukaryota > Metazoa > Chordata > Mammalia > Rodentia > Platacanthomyidae > Typhlomys > Typhlomys cinereus. Next base: position 4,880,950 of record JALPQD010000044.1, read on the forward strand.
TTTCAGACCAGTCCAGCTGGTGTGTTTGGCCCATGTCTTATGATTCATGGGCGTTGCGCCTTTGGTAATAGGGCCATGCTCTCAGTTTCTGTTGGACAATCAACAGCAATGACAAAGGCCTGTACTCTTCTGGGGACCTTTGAGACCATTCTCTGGTCAATATCTGATCAGGAGAGTTTACATGTGTGTTTTTTTATTGCTAATTGCTTTTGGGTTGTAGATTGAGCATCCCAACGCAAGTTTTGCTTTGCAATATCTTCCTCTGTCTGTACTGCTTTGAACTGTCTGCCCTTGCTAGTATTTTTTTTTCTCTCCCACATTTTATTTTTTTCCCCAATCATACAAGCTCAGTAGGTACCCTTGTCCTCTCCCTCCTTCCACCCTTCCCAAATCCCTCCTTGTACTCTCCTCCCTTTTCCCCTTCTGTATACTTCCTCTCTCCCTTCCCTTCTCCCAGTGCCTCCCCTTCCTTCTCCCATCTCCTGGAGCATCATTTTGTGTGAATGCCAAACATCCCTCTGAGTCCTCCACTCTGGTGAGGTATAAGGACTCAGTGGCATTGCCCAGAGCCCTTTCTTGGGCTCCCAGTTAGTACAGGAACTCTGTTAGGACTGTTAATCCCTTGTCTGTAAGGGTCTTGCTGGCTGTGATCCATGCTAGACTTTGGAGGGGTCATTAATATGTCAGTCATTGTGCAGGTCATGCAAAGTCTGATTATGGCTGCTGCAGCCCCAACCTGCATAGAGTATCTTGCATATTGTTGTTCCTCCCCATCTTTAGGCTCTTACAATCTTGTCACCCCCCTCTTCTGCAAGGTTCCCTGAGCTTTAGGATGGGGAGAGATTTGGCTGATCTGGTTCCAGGTGATTAATGTAGGGTCTTTGGTGTTCTGAATTATGGTTTGTTATTGTTTTCAGTTTTGCTTTTCCTGCACCACCCTTGGCTCCATCCTGTTTGGTATTGAAGGTCACCTCCTAACCAAAGATAAAAGGCTGTTTAAATGAAGACCTTAATATAAGAGAAGACTCAACGTTAGATGGAATCAGATTAGGATACCGCAGTGAGTGGGGGTCAGTGTCCCATTTGCAGCACCGTTACCATCTATCTGCCACTCGCTATACCCTCTCTGACTGCTGAGATTTAACCTCTTCAGTTGCAGGTGACAAGGAAAGGAAGTGAGTGAGCTTCACCAGATGTCTCCCTGCTTACATGCAATACTTGACAGTGACCTGTTTTGTCTACTGAAGCCTGATCCCCTCTCTCCTTTTTCGGTGAGGGTTGTTCCTTCCCTTTCCCTCCTATTTATAATCTTTGCAATTACAGTAGGTATTACAGAGATTTATCTTTGAATATGTCATAAAGTAGGTTTGGTGCGAGGATCTACCTTTTAGGGAGCACATAGGTGTCTGTCATAGTTAGGCACAAGTGTCAACTTGATTGTTGAGGGTTTGAGCTCTAGGCACAGTTGTAGAGAGTTGATGGTTGAATTAAGCCCAGAGCAAACCTGAAGGAGATTGTCTAGCTGCTGGGGAAGACCCAGCCCATGGTGGGTGGGATTAGGCCCTGGATAAATCACAGAGAGCTGGTTGAGAGAGTGGGCATCCTTCTGTATACTTGGCCAGACACGCTGGTCTTGCAAGTAAGGATTGTCCATCTCTTAGCCGTTATGCAGTGATGGTGTGGCCAGTTCCCTCGGCCCTGGTGTTGGTGCATGCTCTCCCATCAAGCTGGACTGAGAACTGTAACCGGACTGTCATAAGAAAGTAAACTCCTTGTTCCCTTAAGCTGTGTGATGGTCATTTATCAGCAACTATCCAGGCAGACTGCAACAGTGTCTAATTTTCGGTGTCTGGGATACTTCACGCAATATAATTTTTTCTGATTCCATCCATTTCCTGAAAAATTTCATTAACTCAACTTTTTTGATGGCTGAGTAGTATTTTATTGTATAAACTTACCCCATTTTCCTTATCCGCTCGTCAACTGTTGAGCATTTGGGTTGATTCCATGACTTTGCTATTGTAAATAGTGCTGCTGTGAACATGGTTGTGCTCATGTCACTGTAGTGAATTTCTGCATTATGGGGGATTATTCCTAGAAGTGGAATAGCAGGGTCATATGGCATTTCAATCTTTAACATTATTAGAAATCTCCAAACTGATTGCCAGAGTGGTTGGATAAGCTTACATTCGGTCTGGCTGGTGGAGGCATGGCACGTGCCAAGCTGCAGTCCAAGTTAGAGCAAAGGCTTGGTGCCCTAGCCATCCGCAGGGTGGTCGTGGAGCACCCTAAGGTGAGAGTCCACCAGTAGAAACGGGGTAGTACTTCCCTGGGTCCTGCAGAGACAGCTGCCATAGCAGAGTGGTCATTATTGCAAGGAAGTATGTTTTCTTCTTGGTGTGATTCGATCCCATGCTATGTTGAGTCTTGCTGCACAGGTAGAACCTGTGCATCTTAAACTGTTCTGGCATGGCCGTCAATTTGTCCACTGTGGGTGAAATGAGTAACAAAGCATCAAACCACCTATTGAAATGCATGGATATGAGGTACTAGGCAACATAGATTTGACTGCAGTAGGACACTGAGATCGAAGACCAGGGATTTTGTTAACTAGGTCGGCTTAACTACCATTTATACCACTGTAGCACGGAAAGACTCACCCACCTCCCTAGTAATTACAAAAACAAATACCTCTGCTCTCATAAATTTCAACACTGTTTAGTGCACTGGAGACTTTGCTGAAGCTTCGAGGAAACGTGAGAATTGCAGGGCCCCAGGGATACGTTTGATCATAGCAAAAACAGATATCCTTAAGGAGTAGTAGAGAGGGCTGTGAGCATTCCCACATCTTCAAAAATGTTACATCAAATTCTTTTCTACAACCTTCCTCCCAGGTATTCACAATTGAAGAAATGATATCTCGTATTCAGCATTTGAAAGAGCACATAGCAAGAATCTATTTCTTAAAGACAAAAAAATATTGGCTGGTAACACTTCTTCATGACAGAACAATTAATTTAAATGATCTTTCCAAGCAGTTAGGTGGTGGGAGTGGAAATCTGCGGTTTGCTGATGAAGCACCCATGCAAAAAACGTAAAAGTTGGTCAAGGCTGTGTCACACTCCTGGCACTCTTCTGTGATGGTGGAGATGTGAACTTTGTTCTGGATTCTGCTTTTCTGGATGATGGATATGAAAAGGTATACTTTTTTCCAATGACCAAATGCTGCAACCATGGGATTGAGCCCTGAAGACTTTCTGGTATTTGAGAAGGCAACAGGACACTAAATTTTGATAAAAACTAATTAGGCTTATGGTCATAATAAATTCTTTTTTTCCTGAAAAAAAAAAAAGACTGCATTCACACCAGCAATGTAGGAGAGTTCCCTTCTTTCCCCATCCTCTCCAGCATTTGGTGTTGTTTTTATTATGGATTTTTGCCATCCTGACTGGGGTGAGATGATATCTCAGGGAAGTTTTGGTTTGCATTTCTCTGATGGCTAAGGATGTGGAGCATTTTTTTTTAAGATATTTGTTAGACATTTCAATTTCGTCCCTGGAAAAAATTTCTTTTGAGTTCCCAGGCCCATTTTTAAATTGGTCCATTTATCTCCTTGGTGTTTAGTTTTTTAGGTTCTTTGTGCACTCTGCATAATGGAGCTCTATCAGATATGTGGTTAGTGAAGGTTTTCTCCCATTCTGTGGGTTGCTTTTTTGCTTGGTTTACCATCTCTTTATCTGAACAGAAGCTCATTAATTTCATAAGATCCCATTTACTGAGTGTTGGTGCTAGGGACTGTGCTATTGGATTTCTGTTTAGGAACTGTTGGCTTAGCCCAATCAGCTCGAGGGAGTTCCCTATCCTTTCAACTAGGGTTTTTATAGTCTCTGGCCTCATATTGAGGTCCTTGATGCATTTGGAAATAATTTTTGTGCATGGTGAGAAGTGCAGCTCCAGTTTTAATCTTCTGCATGTGGACGTCCAGTTTTGCCAGCACCATTTGTTGAAGATGCTGATTTTTTCCATTGAATTTTTTGGACCCCTTTGTCAAAGATCAAATGGCTGTAAATGTGTGGGCTTATATCTGGGTCTTCAACTCTTATCCATTGATATATCTGTCTATTTTGGAGCCAGTACCAGGTTGTTTTTATTGCTGTGGATTTGCAGTATAGATTAAGGTTTGGTATGGTGATAACCTCCAGCAGTGTTTTCGTTACTCAGGATTATTTTTGCTATCCTGGGCCTTTCGTGCTTCTATAGGAATTTTGAGATTGTTTGGTCAATTTCTTTGAAGAATTGTTTGGCGATTTTGATTGGTACAGCGTTGAATCTGTATATTGCTTTCAGTAGGATGGTCATTTTTATGATGTTGATTCTGCTGATCCAGGAGCATGGTTTACCACCCTCTGGTGTCTGTTTTAATTTCTTTCTTTAGGGTTTTAAGGTTTTCATTATAAAGGTCTCTCATTTGTTTGGTTAGATTGATACCAAGGTATTTCACTTTTTTAGGGGCTATAGTAAATGGGATTGTTTCTCCTAGGACTTTTTCACTTTTTTCATCCTTGGTGTATAGTAAGGCCACTGATTTTGGCACGTTTATTTTGTATCCTGCCACCCTGCTGAACTTATGTATTAGTTCCAGGAGTTAACTGGTGCAGTTTTTAAAATCACTCAGGTATATGATCATGTCCTCTGCAAATAGATATATCTTGACTTCTTCCTTGCAGATTTGAATCCCTTTTATCTCCCTCTCTTGTCTTATGGCTCTAGCTAAGACTTAAAGTACAATATTGAATAGAAGTGGTGAGAGTGGACATCCTTGTCTAGTTCCTGATCGAAGAGGGAATGCTTCAAGTTTTTCCCCATTGAGTATAAGCCTTGCTGTTGGCTTGCTGTAGACAGCTTTTATTATGTTGATAATGGTTCCTTCCTTTCCAACTGCCTACTGGGTTTTGATCATAAAAGTATGTTGGATCTTGTCAAAAACTTTTTGTGCATCTGTAGGGCGCCGCCCTGCATGCCGCCATTCTAAGATGGCGCCAGTTCCCCTTCTCCTCTCAGCAAAACAAGCCAATGCGCAAGCGCCAGGCCCATTTCCCGCTCTAGCCCTGATCGCGAGACCATCACGCCACCTCGGGTGACACGCCCACTACCAATCAGGTGCTGCCACGTCCAAGACGGGACAGAATCCCTATATAAGGGTGGCGGTTTAGGCAGTTGGGGTCTCCGTGCTGAAAGCTAGTGCTCTCCCTCTCAAGATGCATTAAAGCTTGCTACAGAAGGATCCTGATCGTGTTGCGTCGTTCTTGCTGGCGAGACGAGCAGCGCGAAACAACTGGTGCCGAAACCCGGGAACCACATCGTCCGCACCGTCGGAGACCCCCTGGTGACAGGGAGGGTTCAGAACTGTAGCGCAGACTACGCCTCGGAAAGGTATGTTCACTCTTTCACCTTCCTAATTCAAAATGATCGAGCTTCCTGAAATTCTTGCAACAGTAATCCTGATATCCTTCACTCTCTTTGTTTTCTGTTTTCGTTATTGTTGTGATCTTATTTGGAAAATGATAAAAAACTGTCTTGAAGACGAAAACTGCGAAAAGGCCCGATCGGCAGGACAGCTCACTTTAGAAACAGTGCAAGAGGGCATGTCAGAATCTGAGCGTAGTGAGAGGATGGGTACGCGTAAAAAAGAACCCCAAACCGTCATAAGTGAAAAAGGACCTCCCAGACAACCTAATAAGGATAGGGAGAGAAGAAAAGTGAGTAAAAACAAACTTACCAAAGAGTCTGACAAAGATAAAGAAAGAGAACTAGATAATGCATCTAATCCCCCAAACAAAAAACCAGGTTCATGGTGGGAGCCCATATATGACCCCACTTCAAGACCTAGGTTATATCCAACCCAAGAGCTTGCCGCTCTTAGTTTTACTTCCTCTGATGATGAAGATTCGAGGATAAACACAGAGGATGAGGCCGAGCTTGAAGAAGCGGCTGCCGCATATGACCCAGAAAAATGGCGCCCTCTTCATAGACAGCCTATGAAGGAAAGACCTCTAATGGTTGTCCCTTCTGCTCCGCCTCCTTTTGCACCCTCTGCTTCACGATTACCCAAACAGACTCGCCATAAACTCAGCCTTGCCTTTCCAATTTACGAGGGAGAAACAGGAAATCAGCTTACAAAAATTATACAGGGGCCCCAAGAACCTTTTTCTGAATATGTGGCTAGGATAATGGATGTGGCTGGAAAGATTTTTGGTGATCCAGATACTATAGCTCCTTTTATAGAACAAATAATCTTTGAACAAGCCTCACAGGAATGCCACAATGCTATAGCTCCCAGAAAAAAAAAAAAAAAAAAAAAAAAAAAACAAAGGTTTACAAGATTGGCTTAGAGTATGTAGGATAATCTACATACTCTAAATGATTTCCAAAAGTTGCTAGGCAATATCAACTGGCTTAGACCTTTTCTCAAGATCCCATCTACAGAATTAAAACCCTTGTTTGATATAGTTAATGCAGTCCGCCTGCTTGAAACGGCAGGTCTCATTAAACCTACTAGTAGGGTGGCATTCCTTTTTTCACAAATTAAAGAGGCCCTCCAAAATAGACGTCATCCTTTATATATTGTTCATATCAGAGCTCATTCAGGCCTTCCGGGTCCCATGACAAAAGGCAATGACTTGGCAGATCAAGCCACCAAGCTCATAGCCGCGGCCCTTCCTTCCTCACTGAGTGTTGCCAAAGAGTTTCACTCAAAATTTCATGTGACGTCTGAAACGTTGCGCAAACACTTTTCCTTGACAAGACAACAAGCACGTGATATAGTCCTTAATTGTCAAAATTGTTGCCAATTCTTGCCTATCCCCCACACTGGAGTTAATCCTAGAGGCATTTCCCCGTTGCAGGTATGGCAAATGGATGTGACTCACATCCCCTCTTTTGGGAAATCTCAATATATACATGTTTCTGTAGACACCTACTCGGGCATCATCCATGCCACCTCTCTCTCAGGTGAAAAGACCTCTCAGGTTATTCAACATTGCCTTGAAGCATGGAGTGCATGGGGCAAACCTAAGGTTCTAAAAACAGACAATGGACCAGCTTATACTTCCCAAAAATTCAAACAATTTTGCTCACAGCTACAAGTGACACACATTACTGGCCTGCCCTACAACCCCCAGGGTCAAGGCATAATTGAAAGAACCCACCGGACACTCAAATCTTATCTAATTAAACAAAAAGGGGGACCCATAGCGTCCCTATCTCCTGGTCCAAAGGCAGCATTATCTTTGGCACTTTTCACTCTGAACTTTCTCAACTTAGATGAATCAGGAAGAAGTGCCGCTGACAGACATTGCTCAGAACCTCAGAGACCACAGGAGTTAGTAAAATGGAAAGATATTTTGACTAATCAATGGAAAGGCCCGGATCCAGTTTTAATTAGGTCCAGGGGAGCTGTATGTGTCTTTCCACAGAGCGAAGAACATCCATTTTGGATCCCACAACGGCTAACAAGAAACATCCATATCCAAGAAAATGAAGCCACAGATATTAAGACTGATAATGCTGATCCTGATGAGAAATCTCCAGTCTCGCTCCGAGCACAGATGGGGGATAATGTCCACGTTCCCCCTGCCCATGTCGTTTATGTTACAGAACTGGTGAGATGAAATGCTGTAATCTACATTATGATATTGTGTTATGGGACACTAAGACTAAGGATTTCTCAAAGGGCATTGTCATTGATCTTGGAAAAATAATGCGTGTGCGGTTGTACGTGGATAGCTATATTATGTTAGGCAGAGCTATTTGGAGAATTTTTAATGGCCTAAGGAAATGTGATTTGGTGTCAAGTTGACAAGGGGTGGACTTGTGATAGTTAAGCCTGGGTGTCAACTTGACACACAGGGTATTAACTAAGCTGGGCTGAGACCACCTCTGGAAAAGGATCAATTGAGACTACTTGAAAGGATAGTACACGCCCTAGATCCTATCAGAACTCCAAAGCTCTCAAAGGATTCTTATAAAAAGAAGCCACCAAGGAGAACAGATCCCTTCTTGCAGCTGTGCTAGGAATCGTTCTTCCTTCCGGCTGCCCGGTTCCTTCGACCTTCCAAGACTCCAGGAGTTCTCGAGCCTTCAGCCAGCACCTACTTGACTACCGAACTGAGCAACTAGCTGTGGGCAGCCATCGTTGGAACTACCGCGGCTACTGACAGCCTTCGCTGGACTACCTCGGCCATATCTTTAACGAGAACTCAGAGTCGCCATTATGCACGTCAACTCAACCCGCCTTGACCTATCTCTGACGTCGGGATTCGCCTCCTGGATTTCCTCAGCTTTTTCCTACTTCAAGGAATGGGTGGGGGTGGGACTATTTGGAATTCTGTTCCGTCTCGGTCTGGCAATATTGTCTTGGCTCTTCTGTAAATTTTCTAACAGGGCCAGACGAGAAAAAATCATGGTCACTCAGGCACTTAGGGCTTTAGAACATGGGACCTCTGCTGAGATCTGGCTTGCAGCATTAAAGCAAGAATAAAGGTTGATCGCCGGCCAAACAGCTCATGCACCCTCAGCACCTTTGTTGCATTGCACGAGGACGAGTGTCTGGCATAGGCAGCCCACACAGGTTGACGAGCAAAGCATCGCACAGAGTTTACTCTGGAAAACACGCCATCTTGCAAAAGGGTTACCTGCCCCAGAATCCCTTCCTCACAAAATTGGCAGGACGAATTTTTTATGAGGATTTGGCCTCTGTTTTCGCCTGAGTTGGGTGGTCACCTCATTGCTATCATATTTGATAAGAAAGGGGGAGATGTAGGGCGCCGCCCTGCATGCCGCCATTCTAAGATGGCGCCAGTTCCCCTTCTCCTCTCAGCAAAACAAGCCAATGCGCAAGCGCCAGGCCCATTTCCCGCTCTAGCCCTGATCGCGAGACCATCACGCCACCTCGGGTGACACGCCCACTACCAATCAGGTGCTGCCACGTCCAAGACGGGACAGAATCCCTATATAAGGGTGGCGGTTTAGGCAGTTGGGGTCTCCGTGCTGAAAGCTAGTGCTCTCCCTCTCAAGATGCATTAAAGCTTGCTACAGAAGGATCCTGATCGTGTTGCGTCGTTCTTGCTGGCGAGACGAGCAGCGCGAAACATGCATCTATGGAGAATATCCTGTGGTCTTTGACTTTGGATTGGCTTATATGATGGACTGCATTTATTGATTTGCATATGGTGAACCAACCTTGTGTGCCTGGGATAACGCCTACTTGATCACAGTGAATGATCTTTTTAATATGTTTTTGAATCTGATTTGCTAAGACTTTTTTGAGAATCTTTGCATCTGTGTTCATCAAAGAGACTGGCCTGCCGTTTTCTTTTTTAAGTGTATCTTTGTTAGGTATTGAGATGAGTATGACGTTAGCTTCACAGAAAGAATTTGGAAGTGTTCCTTCCTTTGCAATTTGGTGGAACAGTTTAAAGAGTATTGGTGTTAGTTGTTCCTTAAATGTCTGGTAGAATTCTGTGCTGAATCCATCTGGTTCAGGACATTTTTTGGTGGGAAGATTCGAGATTACTTCATCAATTTCCCCATATGTTATGTGACTATTTAAATAATTTGAAACTTCCTGATTCAATTTAGGTAAGTTGTGCTTCCTCAGGAATTCATCCGTTTCTTTTGTGTTATCCTCATGGTTTGAAATGTGCCCCCCACAGTCTCATGTGTTTGGCAAGGTTATGGCACCTTGAGAGGTGGAGCCTTGCTGGAGGAAGGCAGTCACAAGGGGTGGGCCTTGAGGTGGATTAGTCCCACCCTACCTCCAGGGGAAGTCTGCCTTTGCAGCAAGCAGTCTTGCAGCTCTCAGCTTCCAAAATGTCTGGGGTGACTTAGCCTCCTCCCGCTTTGGGTAGCCAGCCATGCCACCTCTGGTTTGAGAGACTGTACCTTCCCTCTGGAACCGTAAGCTGAATAAACCTCCCTTTCTCCCTTAAATTGATTGACTTTGGGTGCTCTCTCACAGCAATAGTTAAGATTAACCGTTAGAGTTATCAAGTTTCATGGAGTATAAGTTTTTGAAATATGACCTTATAATTTTCTGAATTTCTTGGGTATCAGTTGTGATAACTCCATTTTCATTTCTAATTTTGTTAATTTGGGTTTTCTTTCTCTTGATTTTGGTTAATTTAGCTATGGGTGTATCGATCTTATTGATTTTTTTCAAAGAACAAGATTTTTTCAAAGAACTGGCTGATTCTTTATATGGTTTTCCTTATCTCAGTTTTGGATATTTCTCCTCTGATTTTGCTAATCTCCTCTCTCTACTGCTTTTGGGATTGAATTGCTCTTGTGTCTCTAAAGCCTTAACCTGCATTGTTATTTACTTTTGATGTTTCTGGGGTTTTTTTTTTTTTTGTATAGGCATTAAGGGCTATAAATTTACCTTTTAGGATAGCTTTCATTGTGTCCCAGAGATTTTGATATGTTGTGTTTTCATTGTCGTTCACTCACTTCTAGGAAATCTTGAATTTCCTCTTTAATTTCTTCCTGAACCCAATTCTCGTTCAGCATCATAGTGTTTAGTTTCCATGAGTTCGTGTATTTTCTGCTGTTTGTTTTGTTGCAAATGTCAAGCTATAGGCCATGGTGGTCTGGTAGGGTACAGGGTATAATTTCAACTTTCCTGTATATCTGGAGATTTGTTTTGTGGCCTAATATGTTGTCTATTTTGGAGAAAGTTCCATGGGCTGCTGAGAAAAGTGTGTATTCCTTGATGTGTGGATGGAAAGTTCGATAGAGATCTGTAAGGTCCATGTCAGTAAGGGTTTGATTAAGTTCCAATGTGTCCCTGTTAAGTTTTTGGCCTATTGATCTATCCCACGTTTAGAGCACAAATGTCATCCCAGGCTGATATACTCAGCAAAATTCTCAGTCATGATCGAGGGTGAAAGAAAAATTTTCCACCATAAAGACAACTCGAAGGCTTACATGATCACCAAACCAGGCCTTCAAAAAATGCTAGAAAACATACACAAGCTTGAAGAAAAGAACAAGCATATCCAGGATGACAGAAGGAAAGTACAATATCACCAAAACCTACGATTAAAATAATACACTTATGAAAGCCACTAAACACAAAAAATACCAGGAATTAAAAGTAATTTTTCCATTATAACGCTAAATGTCAATGGAATTAATTCACCAGTCAAAAGACACAGGTTACAATCATGGATTAGAAACCACAGCCCGTCCATCTGCTGCCTTCAGGAAATGCATCTCACCACAAAAGATAGGCACATTCTGAAAGTAAAAGGCTGGTCAAAAATTCTTCAAGCTAATGGAACCAGGAAACAACCAGGGGTACCAGTTGTGCAATCTGCCAAAGTGGACTTCAAACCAAAAAAAAAAAAAAAATCGTAAGAGATACAGAAGGATACTACATTTTAGTCACAGACACAATCCACCAGGAAGACTTCACAATACTGCACAATACTGCACCTAGTATGGGCTCCTCCATTCATTAAGCAAATGCTACAATGTCTAGTCTTTTTTATATAACTAAAAATGTGCTTTGATGTATTTATATTGCAGGAGGTTACTGTATGGTTGCATCACATATCCTTAAGTTTTCCCTATTTTTCCCTCAGCTGTTCCTACAATCCATGTCCTTATCCCCCTTAAATATTCTCCCTCCCAATTCCTCCCTCACTCTGCAACCTGTAGTGTCCTATCTCTTTCTTCTAACATCATCACCCTATCTTTCCCTCTTGCTCTTTGGTCCCTTAAATGTTTTCTGTTACAGTAGTTACAAGTCAGTTACTTCAGTCTGGAATTAAATGCTAGTATCTGTATGTAAGAGAGAATATGGGGCACTTGTCTTTCTGTGCCTGGGTCCAATGTGCAGTTCACCAAAAATTCATAAGTGTTCCCTTTTCTTCACATCCATGACAGAATTCATTGCTGTTTGCCTCTTTGATCTTTGTCTCACTGGGGTAAGATGAAATGGCATGATAGTTCTAATTTGTATTTCCCTGATGATCAGGGAAGTTGAACAGTTTTTAGGATATTTCTCAGACATTTGAATTTGTTTTTGCAAGAAGTCATCTTTTTGCTTCAGTGCCCATTTTAAGTTGGGTTGTATGTTTTCTTATTGTCTAATATTTTTTTATTTTTTTAATCTTCTGGAATTAATCCTGTGTCAGACTTAAATCCAGGAAGGATTTTGTCCCATTATATGCTCTTTTATTTTATTGTACTGCATCTGTGTCTATGTGTCTCGCTCTCTCTATGTTTGTATTCAGTAGAGGGTCCTGTGTATGCCTGTGAAGGCCAAAGCCCGACTTCAGGAAACACCTTGGATTGTACTACTTCCTCTTTATGTTTTTCCTTTGGGAATTCCTAGGTTCTGCCTTTCATGGCCAGAAGTACAGGCCGCTGCCATTTCTGTCTAATACTTTGGAGTGGGATCTGAGTTCCAAACTCTGGACCTTCTGTTTGCCAGACAGAGGCTCAACCTCTGAGCCATCTCTCCAGTCGCTAGGGACTGTTCTCAGTACAATTTAGTTTCTTTTGCAGAACAGAAGCGTTTTTATACTTGTTGATTGTTGGCCTTCGTTCCTAGGGTTTTGCAGTTCTGTTCAGAAAATTTTTACTTTAGACCTTTCATTATTCTTTCTTCTGAAATTTTCAGAGATTCAGGTTTAACACTGAGGTCTTTGGTTCAACTGGAATTAATTTTGGTGTAGAGTGACAGGTAGTGTTCAGTTTTCCATTACCTAACATCATTTTGTGAACATGCTGTGTTTTCCCCAGTGTGCATGCTTGGCACCTTTGTTAAAGTTCTGGATCCTCTGCTCTAATCTACTGATGGATGTATCTGTTCTTGTCCCAGAACTAATACAAGATCAGCATAGGAATTGCTCCATGCACATCACACCCTGGAAGGGGAAAGATCCCAACAAACTCCACACTTCCCTGATAGACACATAAGGACAAATGCTGACAGGGTAGAAAAGCATGATGCTTTTCTCAGTGGTTTACCCACTTATATTTGGACTTGTTAAGCTATGAATCATAACTGGCATAAGTCATCAAAGGCAAAATGGAGGAAACACAGTGAGCACATGAGTGAAAATACTTGGAAATAGAAGGGAATCTGGAAGGGGAGATGAAGGGTTGCAAGCAGAAAATAAAGGTGGATGGGAATGGAGACTAAGGGGTGAAATTTCACAAATTTATCTTACCCATCTGACACTAAAATACAAAAGAAAAATGTGATGATGAACTTGTGCTCTTCAGCATAATACAGGGTCAAGTCCTCAAAGGAACTAAGGACTTTTTCTTCCCTACTAGCAGGCTGCATCTTGAATACCAAGGAAAAAGCACAATTCTGTCAGAGGCAAGTAAAACACCTAGGCTACAACATCATGCTGAGGGCAATGAATGTTGGCCATTGTAAGAAAGCATGCAGTTCTGACATTCCTGCAACTTCTATGGGTCAGGAAAATCTGTGAATTGTTGGAAGAAGTCAGGTTCTGCAGAATGTAGATTCTTGGGTTTTGAGACTTGGCCAGACTCTCATGTTATAAGGGAATGCAACCAAATTGCCTCTGATAACTGCATTCTAATCATGCATGCCCAATGTGTTACTCAGACAGCCATTGGTCTCTTGTGAGAACTTCCTATTGGATGACTCACAACAGATGGGAGGTTCCACGATGCCTTTCCCTCTCATTGGCCAGATGGACCAGGTATTCAGGTGGTCCCTTATTGGTTGGCCGTTAGAGCCAGGGAAATGGTTTTCAAGCCTCTGAAGAAGTGTACATTGTGGGACACATGTGATTAACACTATTCACTGCATTAACATAACCATAGTATCCTATAGCTGCATTTTTATATGCTTTTGTTGAGAATAACACTCTGGTTTTCATTCCATTTGAAGGATTAGGATACACTGGTATGAAAAGTTATCAACATGTTGATCATTAAGGGTTGGTATTTCCTCAAATAGAACTGGAAATTTTTAGCATTCACATATGGTCTCTTCTTCCATCACAGCCCAGTGCCAGATAATCCACATTCTGAGAGCTTGGATTCTCATCACAGGAGGATTCTGTGTAAGCCAATGTAGAACACAATGGCTTCTACATGTGGCAGACACCGAAGACCTCCACAATGACCTTTGTTGCTATCCTTCTTCACAGGCTTCACCTTACAAGTTCTCAGAAATGTGCATTTATGTATGTGAAGCATACATTCAGCCAGTAAACCAGAGAGCCGCAAAAGCTGATTACCCTCTCCTCCATTCTTTTTCATTTGGGTGAACCCAGGAGCATGAGAACTTCCTTTCTGTGCGGAGGAGTGCCTGCCTAAGAAGGGATGCTGCAGGCAAAATGAAACAGTTTTTCCCAGCTATTGGTGCAGTTTCCTCTCTTCTGCTAGGTTCTTGATGTTGTGGTTTCTTAAGTTCACTCCTGCACTCATCCACAGCTGACTTTGCCATGCATAGTGTATTCGTCAGGGTTCTCCGAAGAAATAGAATATACAGAATACACACACACACACACACACACACACACACACACACACACACACACACACACACAATTTTATTAAATTAACTCACAACAAAAAACAGTTTCCTTCAAAGTAGCCACTCATAGCTGCCTCATTCTTGACTGGAATATTCTACAAAGCCAAAAGATCCAAAGGTCTCAAGCCTTTACTTCTCTGGAGGGTCAGAGACTCTGGGTTTTGCTCTCTGTTTAGAAGAGCTGGACTCTGACATCAGCAATGAACAGTGAACAGCAGCAAAGCCTAGAGGCCAGGCTCCAGAGGCATCAGCAACAGCAACAACATGGTGGAAAAGATAAAGCTCTGAGTCAGCCAAGGACTGAGGCAGCAGTAGTAGCACCAAAGACCACGATGCTTTAAAAGTTAAGGAAACTCACAGAGTGGACTCCACAGCAAATCTACACAGGATAAGGGAAGAACAAGTCCCTCCTTCTTATACCTCCTATTATCTGGTCCACTATTGAAAGTACCACCCACAATGGGCTGGGTTTTCCACAGCAATCAATCAAGTACTTGCAAACTTGTTCTGGGCCCATTCCAACCATTAACACTCCACAGCTGTGCCCCAAACAGTCTGCAACTGTCAAATTAACACCAAAATACAACCTTAACACATAGCTACATTCTTACTGCTCCTGGAAGGTAGGAAGGCTTGGAACGCCTGCTGGTGATCTTGCTGATGCTTTTCTATTCATGTCAGTAACTGCAGTGTGCCTTATGTGAACAGTCATAAGGATGGAGTGACCAATATGAGATGTGGAAGAGCCAGGGAGGCAAATGAGGTACATGAGAAGAACAATATGTACTCAGTTTTACACATTGAGTTTGCATACCTGTTACAATGTAACAGTGTAGATGTAACAATGTAACAGGGGCCCACGGAGACCCTTGGGGGCCGTGATAAGCTGGCGTGGAGTCAACAGCACAGACTCCGGGAGTCAGACGAGTGCCAAAGCAGGCTCTCAGGCTTGCCGCTCATTTATTTTAAGTATCAGGCTGCTTACATACCCCACCCAACATCCCATAAGTCCCAACGTGAGTCTTGGCTGAGTTGTCCTGTCCTTTATTGGTCCTCTCAGCCAGGCGGTTTAACGGCACCAACTGTCTTTGCTCTGGAGAAGGCGTAGTCCCGCGAGATTTGTAGTCTCGCGAGATTTGTATGCTTAGCAGGAGGGAGGAGTCCAAGGAGCCTCTCTGTATGGGGGATGGAAGCCTCTGTGGCATAATCATTGTCAGCCAGCAGGAGCCAGAGTTCCAGCCTTATGGACCGTGCCTGTCTTAGGTCGTCCTGCCTCACAGGATCTTACCCATCATTGGCTACCGGCCCTCAAAGGACCTCACCTCTGGAAGGCATGTCAGCATATGTAGATAGTAGACTAGACCAAGGCTTCACAAATCTCTGCAATTTAAGCCTGAACCATGTCCCTAGGGGCACTGTGGCTTAGATATTCAGGGGCCATAAGCACCTGTAGTGTAGTTTTATTGATGGAGCGCTGCTGAGAGATGTGCTGAAGGAAATACTTAAACCATATACTTGATAAAAGAACAGTTTATGATCCATTTAAAATTAAAATAAAGTTAGAAACAATGAAAGAAAACTTATACTCTAATAGAAAAACAATTGTGATCGATATAGAACATAAGTAACTAAGGCCTTAGATGTTACCAAAAATAAATAAGCATACATGTATTTAAAAGTGGCATGCGAAAAAAAAAATCAGTGCGCAATGGAAATGTTAAAAAAAAAATCGGTGCACAACAGAAATGAAAAAATAATCAGCACGCAACAGAAATAAAAAAAATATTGAAGTGGGAAATAAAAAAAATATTGAAGTGGCCACAGATTTACTCATTTTATAAATCTGGTTTCTGGGAAGGCTTCACATTCTCTGTTGCCGGATTTACATCTCGAGCTGGCACCCATATTGGCAAAGTGGAATCCTGAGGGAACACACAAGCATATCCTCGACCCCGGGTTAATAAGGGAGCGGGACCCTGCCATAGCAGCGTGACAGGGTCCCTCCATTGGACAAGAGGCAGGGGAGTATTGCGAGGCAGGAAAGCCCAGGGTTTATAAGCAGGGCTTAGTCCTGAATCATCAAAAGTGAGGAAGTTAAGGTGAAAAAAGGGCCTCTGTCAGAGCCAAGTGTGGGTCACGTTTGGATTCAGGGGATGTGACCTTTGCCAAAAGGCCTTTCAAGGTTCTGTTGGATCTTTCCACAAGGGCTTGTCCCTGTGGGTTATAGGGAATGCCAAAGGTGTGATTAATTTTCCATGAGGCTATAAAGGAGCCAAATTGTTGGGAAGCATATGCAGGCCCATTGTCAGTATTCAGCGTCCAAGGTACACCCATAACTAACATAGCAGATTTTAGGGATTTAATAGCATGGTCTGCCTTTTGTCCTGTAAGGGCTATTGCGTACATAAAGGAGGAACAAGTGTCCACTATGACATGAACATATTTTTGGTTCCCAAAGGGGAAATGGTGGGTAACATCCATTTGCCAAATTGCATTAGGGAAGAGACCACTGGGATTTACCCCTCCCTTATTTAGAGGGCCAAGTGGAGCCAAGGGTGCACAGGTTGCACAGGATCTGACTAAATGTTTACATTGTGACATTGTAAGCTCTGGAAGAAACTTTTGTAAGCTACAAGGGGTAAGGTGAAATTGTTGGTGTAATGCCCTAGCTTGTTCAAGAAGCTCTAAGTGCACAGTCATGATCATAGTATCTGTTAAATCATTTCCTTTAGCCAGGATTCCGGGAAGTTTTGTGTGTGACCTTATATGAGAAATATACCAAGGGTGAGCCCTGTGTTCCAATACATCCTGGAGCAACTGCAGGGTGACATGTAAGGGGCTCATGTGGTCCTTGAGCAAAGAAAATGAAAGTGTCCGGACAGCCTGTACCACATACTGACTATCAGAACAAATATTAACAGGTTCTAATTGGCATTCAGTACAAATCTTTAAGAGCCCCAAGAGTTCACCCAGCTACACTGCGCCAGGGTTGGGAAGAACATAAGTAATGTCTTTTCTCCCCGGGCGCTGAAGGAAGATTCCATATCTTTGTTTATTGGAGTCCGAGAATGCTAGGGTCCCATGTGGGATGGGGGAAGAGCTGGGAGTAGTATAAGGCTTAATTTTAATAGGGAGTTGGGAAAGCGCAGTTAACCTTTTGTCCTGTGGGGGGTGGTTGTCAAGATTTCCAGTGTAGTCGGAGACCATTTCTTGAAAACTACTAGAATCGGCCCAAAGCGATTGTGCGCGCCGTGTGAGCAAGAAAGGAAGGATGATTTTATCAGGCTCACAGTTATAGATTTTGTGGGCCAAGTTTCTCTCCTTGAGAACGAGTCGAAAGGTGATCTCAAATTTAGATGTGATTTTGGTGTAGGTCAGAATGAGCCTGGTGTAACCACATAAGGGGACCTCTTTGCCATCGGACACCTAGAACACCACCAGGGATCCATAAGATGATTGCAAACAGAGGCCAGTGAGACTCATGTCTGTCTAAGGATGCTGAGGCAAGTAGAGAGGCAACCTTTTGTAGAAGGGCTGTTGCTTTAGGTGTAAGCTTAATTCTTTTAGAGGGGTATGTAGGGCCCATTAGGAGAGAAAATAAAGAGTACTTTTCCTGGTCAGGGATTGGTAGAAATGGTTTGAGCCAATTTATTGTTCCACATAGCCGTTCGAGTTCAGCTAGGGAATAAGCGTCTTTAGAGGGAAGGGTGAAGGCCAATGGGCGTATTTGTTTGGAAAATAGAAAACCCCAAAAAGTCATAAGAGGGGGGCAAGTTGGATCTTTTCCAGAGCTACTTTTAAATTTAGGGCAGCCAGATCTCCTAAGAGTGTCCTGGACACTCCTTGTAAGTAAGGCAAGGTAGGATGAGCTAAAAGAATATCATCCATATAGTGAACAAGTAAAATATCTTGGGAAATATTACAAAGTGCCTTCTTAACATAAAGCTGACAGATGGTAGGACTATTTTTTATGCCTTGTGGGAGGGCAGTCCATTGATATCTATGGGCTGGTCTTTGCATATTAGGTTCCCATACTGTAAATGCAAAGCGATCCCTATCCTGGGGTGCCAAGGGCATTTAAAAGAAGCGATCCTTGATATCTACAATTACTATATGGTAGGAGGGTGGTATAGCATTGGGATGTGGCAGGCCAGCCTGAGAAGTCCCCATCTTTTCCATTAGTTCATTAATTGCTCTCAGGTCCTGTAGAAGCCTATAAAAACCTGACCTTTTCTTGATAACAAATATGGGAGTACTGTGCCTACTCATTGAGGGTTCTAAATGTCCCAATTTAAGTTGTTCCTCAATTAATTCTTTAAGGGCAGCCAATCTGGGTTCAACTTATTGGCCACTGCTCCACCCAGACATCTTCATCTGAGAGCCAAGTCAAGGGTATGACATCAGGTACCTGTTTAGATGATGGCTCATGATGGGCAGTGGCCTCTAGAATTGGGGGTGATTATCAGCAATGGAGGCTCCGTGGTCTGTGGTAAGGACAACACTCATATCTTTTAGAATATCCCTTACCCAGAGGTTACGAGGGGTATCAGCAACAATCAGGGAAAAGGAACCTTGATTACTGTCTAAGTCCTTCCAGTGAATGGGACAAATTGTAACCAAGTCGATTGTTGTCCTCCTACCCCACTAATGGAGGGGCCTGGTTTGAATTTCCAATGAGGAAACCTGTGTACTTCAATCTCAGTAATGATGGTAACATCAGCCCCTGTGTCCACCAACCCCTTAACTGGGATACTATCAAGGTATATGGTTGTCATAGGAGAATGTGGAAAAACGGGCAAAGTACAGAATACCTTAGGATGACTTTTCTCCCCTCTTATTGACAGGGCTGAGAGGTGCCCCGCTGGGAGTTTAAATTAGCCTTAGCATTCTGCTAGATATTAGAAGGCTGTAAGAGGCAGTTGTGAGCCCAATGGAATCCCTTGTTACATTTTGGGCAACGGGTCCAGGGATGAGCACTGGGGCAGTCCCTCCGAAGGTGACCTGTCCCACCGCAGCCCCAGCAAATGCTATGGTGGGCAGTCAGGAGGTCATTGTCTGTTCAACAAGAGGGCATCAATGGAGGCAGTAAGGGCCATTATGGGGCCAGCCCCCAGATCCAGATCTCTAGTTGCTATCACCCACTTGTGGATATCATTATTTCGGACAGCAGGCACTGCATTACCGGTAGGGGCATTGAAGCCCTCCCAAGCTAATTGTTTGATTAACATATCTCTAATGGGGTCTGGATCTACCCTACGCTCTACAGCTTCTGTTACTCTAGTAAGGAAGTCCGTAAAAGATTCCCCCGATTTCTGGATGAGGTTACGAAAGTAAACAGAAGGGTCTCTTGGGGTGCAAGCTTTTAGGGCCTTAAAGGCCAGGTCAGACACCTGCTGAAAATATGCAGTCAAACCTATGGTGGACTGGGATACAGGATCAATATATTGCCCTCGACCCATGAGCATATCCAATGTGATGTTAAGACCATACTAAAGGTTGAGGCGAGCTTGTGCTTCTGCCTGATCATCATATGCAGAGCGCCAATTCAGGAAAACGGCCGGCTCTAAGACTGCCTTAAGGAGATGATACCGATCATAATGAGTTTGGAGCTGCATGGTCCACTGGCGTGGAACCTGTTCAAAATAAGGGGAGTCAGGGTCTGATTCATTGGCCACCTTATGAATCAGGGAAAGTTCAGCAAGTGAGGTAGGCACCCAAGGCTAGTTGACTGCATTGGGTCCTACATTAACAGGGAAAGCTTCTCTCTGCCAAAAGTCAGAAAACTGTGGGCACATCTGGAGCATAGGAGCTTGGGGGGCCAGAAGTGGAGATGGCACCATCGGGGCTGAAGGGCCGGACACAGTTGTAGTAACAGTAGGTTCTCGGCAAGGGTATAGCAGGGGGGAACTGCTCCCAGGGATTGGGGGTTTCTCTGACTGATCTAAACTTGTAGGTTTATGAGGTACTGCCATAGATTCATCCTCTCCTTCATGTGAAGAGTGAGGGTTTTCGGCCCTAATACCCATAGCAGGTGGTGGAACAGGGAGAAATGAGGCATGTATTTGGGGCTCCTTACAGTGTGAGGAGAAGTTGCCCATTTTTTTTTTTTTTATAGAACAGAGACAAGACTAAAGAGGAACAGACGAGACAAGGAACATGTAGTGGAGAACTTCCGTGGTTCCTAGGCCACGGCTGAATGCTCCCTATTGGTGGACAGACAAACACAGAGAAAGGGAAAGGGACCTTTATGCTCGCCTGTCGCGAAGACAAAAACACAATGGGGCCAGCTTACGGAACAACTGCCGAAGGGGGCACAGTGCCCAGAGGAGGAAAGAGTCGCTGTGGAAGCCCCACGTTGAGGCGCCAGATGTTACAATGTAACAGTGTAGATGTAACAATGTAACAGGGCCCCACAGAGACCTTTGGGGGCAGGGATAAGCTAGGGTGGAGTCAACAGCACAGACTCCGGGAGTCAGGTGAGTGCCAAAGCAGGCTCTCAGGCTTGCAGGCTCTCAGGCTCGTGGCTCATTTATTTTAAGTATCAGGCTGCTTACATACCCCACCCGACATCCCATAAGTCCCAACGTGAGTCTTTGCTGAGTTGTCCTGTCCGGACTGGTCCTCTCAGCCAGGCGGTTTAACGGCACCAACTGTCTTTGCTCTGGAGAAGGCGTAGTCTCGCGAGATTTGTAGTCTCGCGAGATTTGTATGCTTAGCAGGAGGGAGGAGTCCAAGGAGCCTCTCTGTATGGGGGATGGAAGCCTCTGTGGTACAATCATTGTCCGTTCCTCCTACACATACCCAGGCTGATGATTGATTGAATGAGGTTGCTTTAATCTGGAGTCAAATTGGGAATTCATCTTCTCATAGATGTTACTAAAGTAGCTGCAGCACAGGCATGTGTATAGAGATACAGACAAAGAGAAACTGAAATTTCAAGTTTGTTTCTCTTAGCTCTATTAAGTTGTTTTTGACTCCTGAGTGAGACATTTAAAACCTCGAGTATTTTCAGGATGTACAAACATCCACCATCACTGTCTAAGCAGTGAGGGTCACCCTACCTGAGGAAGTGGATGAGGTAATATTTCTACGTTGCACTTGTAATTTTTTAACAGAAGAATGTCACTAGTGATAATTTCTGTTGGGTGTGAGACTTACTTGTACTCAGGAGACAAACTATGGGTTACCAAGGAGGAACCATTTTCTGATGAAAATTCGTGACTTTACAAGGGAAATAGTTGAATACAATAGGGAACACACATGAAGTGAAGTTCTCGGTCATGTATTCTACTTGATGTTGGAAAGAACCTGAGACACTCTGAGAAGAACAGGAATAAAAATCATCATGACTCACATCGCTGCTGGGCAGGAAGGAAAAGAACCAGATGTGGATTCTGTCCTTACCATGACAGCCCAATAAAACTTAAGTTGTGGGGTCTGAACTTGGGTTCTGGATTTCTGTAGAGAAAAGTATGAGTTTGGAAGTGACAGGGGAGGAGGAAAGCAATTCTGTACTTATGGTCATGTGGCTGCCTCAGTCAGTCCTTTGGGATCTGTCATCCTCAACACTAGCAGTGAAGGACCAGTGCGACTAAGGTTACAGCATGGATCCTTCTCAGAGCTAGAGAGCCCCTCACAGAAGATGACCTTTCAGTGATGTGAGATGGGTCTGGGGAGTGGCAGGGTTTCCACAGCACACTGGTATGGCCAGTGTGTCAGGAAGGATGGGAACCAGGGATGGGCTAAGGCAACTTGCTGATTAGAGCCAAAGGAGGGACAGATGCTCTCCTTGAGGATTATGTTCCTCCATACTCACTCCTGTCATTTCTCATCACAGGTCACTGTGACTAGTGTAAACACAACAGGCAAAACTGTGGACACCACCATTTATCATGACGTGGAATACTTGAAACTTCCAGAGGCTTACATTCATTCCTGCCATGGTGGATGAAGTCAACATGGTAACAGTGAAGAGTATTAGTGCCCACTATAAATGGAGAGCAAGCTCAATGATTCCAGTTGAAACACTGCAGAATCCATGCATTCTCTCCTGAGAAGGAACACACCTGTTTAAACTTCCTCTTCAGTTGCAACCAAGCACCTATGATTGCATCAGGTGAAATTCCTTGTTTTCCATGGGCATGAGTGGATCCTGAGCTGCCAGTGTCTTTGTTTCTTGCAGAGACAAAACGATGAAGTGATGATTCATCTGCACCAGCAGGCGATAGCTGCGGCACTAAGTCACACCTTGCTTTTCATTTTGTTTCTCCTCACGCAACCTCTGAGTTCTATTTGCACATAACATCTTCTGCTTCCCATCCCCTAAGGAGATTCATTGTTCGCCTGGCATTCATCTTCTTATGTAGCATGTATGCTTACCTGTGATTTTTTTTTATTAATCATTCAGCACACATGGATAGATAATAGTAGTAGACTGGACAGCATTCTGTTGTTTTCTGTAATTATATGCCCAGCAATAGTGCTTTCCTTTGTTCAATCTGCCATTAAATATGTAGGAATGAAATTATTCATCATACAATTACAAGTCAGTTGACCTTTATCAGGAAAGTATCTCCACCACCACACTTCCTTTTTTCCTCAGGTGGTCAAACAAAGCTACGGGAGCCTTCTGGCATCTAACAGGACAAATGTGAAGGGTCTGGGTGCAGATTTGCTACTACTGTGTTGGCAGATGCTACATGGAGTCATCATCAGTGCTGTTGGGAGGCTTGTCCTTACCATGGTGATCTCAGCTCAGCTGCTGACAGACAGCAATGATAACCTGGAACACGAAGTATGGTTTGGGCGTCTCAGCTTCAACATAGCACTGAATCTCTACAAGCAATCCAACTGGTACTTTGCAGTCCCTCATTACCCTTGAGCACAGGTTTTTTTTTTTTTTTTTTTTCCTATGTGGCCTCCTCCTCAGACCGCATTTTGCCCATATTATACTCGCTACACATCAGGCCTCTAATTCAGCTTGTGTGTCTCTTCCAAAACATCATGTCCTTGGGTCAAAACTCTCTAAAACTCCCTCTAAGCATCTGTCCCTCCCTTGATCCATCTGCCGTCGTTACCTGTCTCCTGACCTCCTACTAATTGTACACTTCTCCTGTCGTCCTTCCCATACTATTTCCAATTGGTCTGCCTATGGTAGCCTCATACATTCCTATAGCGCTATGTTTGCTAAATGTATTTCATAGAATAATCATGTACTCCTTACCCTCTCCCAGTAACAGAGAAAATGCTGTATTTCTACAGTGCACTGCCATCCCATGAATGTGGTGCACTCTACCCTACTCAACACACTCTTAACTCCCTGCACACATTTCCTGTCACATGCTACCTCCTCCTTGAAATTCTGGTTGGTTCCACTACTCTCATGCTCACCTGAACCTTCTGCCCTCTTCACTTGCCCTCCACCATACAATTCTGACTTTCAAATGACCATCCTACATGTTCCCTCTTTTTTCCTGTCCTCACTGTAAACTCCCAGGTGTTCTGCATACCACATTAGCTTGCCTCCTTCTTCTGTAGCATCGGCTTCACAGTCTTCCTTAGTAGCCTGCTGCCTAGGCTCTGGCGGTGGTCCCTTTCCAAACCTCTTACCCTTCCTCTCTGTTCCCAAACATTCTTGTCCTCAGCCTCCTGTCCTCTTCTGCAGAAACTTCCTTCTCCATTGATCATGCTTACGCCCTGCCAGGCTAAGGATCCTAGGCTTTCCTGGGACCACTCGAGAGCAAATTAGTCAGCACCAATTTTCCCCAAAGGGCATATTTCTAGTGCAATGTGTAGGAAAGACTATACGTTCACCTATACACTTCTGTTGTCCATAGTGTAGGGGGACGTCTCTGAGCAGGCACAAGAGAAAGGGTGTGGGATTGAGTGTGAAAGATTGGACCAACAGAGGTCCAGAGGTCCATCACAATGAAAGTCTGCCCCAGAATGTCACCATGCTTGACTTTTTCCCCATAATTTGGTCTCCAGAAGAGTGAAAAATATATTGTTGTTGTTTGAACTCTCCTGTCTGTGCTGTTTCTTTAAGGCAGCCCAAGGTGACTAAGCTATTTGATGGCACACCTTGAGTCAATATTCTTCTGGAGTTCCATGAAAGAGGGGCAGGGGAAGAGAAGTCCTGTTCAGCTGAGGTATTTGGTGACGTTAGGGCTCTAGGCCCAAGTAGAGTAGGACGGTTCATGTTCTGGAGGCTTTGTATTTCTCCCTCAACATGCCATAAATATCGTGCATATTTTTCCTGAAGCCTGGTTTTGCTCATGTTCACATACTGGCATGTTAAATACATCAACTGTTTGGCCTCTTTTTGTCAAACTCTTAAAATAGGCCTTTGTCCACTATCTAAATTCTGTAAAACACAGTTTTTTAAAAAAAAAATTTAAAGAACACTAGATCACTCGGTCAAATGGAAAAATAGTTTAACTTCTGATTCATTACCACAAATGTAGTGATCTTGAGTGTGTGGAGATTGTGGTATGAGAAGTTCCTCCCATTGGTCTACTTGTTACCCACACCCCAGTTCTGCTCCATACAAACATGGAGACTGACAAATCTATTTCCATCTCTGTGAGTTCTCATAGTGCCTCTATGAGGCACTGCCTCTGGCCTCTGTTTTGCCCAGGGCGAAACAAATACAACACAGGATCTTGGTGGCTCTTATTCTCACTGGGTGTACTGCTTGGCAGTCCTCATCACCCTGTACTTCAACTAACACATGCTTTCTCATTTCATGTCTGGGTTCATGTCAGCCTAAACAATGCAATGATTCCTGGAGATGCTATCTTTGGAAAGTGGAATTACCTGAAGTCACGACAGTGAGATCCTCAGTGTGAGAATACTGCCTTCATCACCTGCCACCCCAGAGCCTCAACACCTGTGACACATGGAAATCACAATGAAAGTCTGCCCCAGAATGTCACCATGCTTGATTTTTTCCCCATAATTTGGTCTCCAGAAGAGTGAAGAATATATTGTTGTTGTTTGAACTCTCCTGTCTGTGCTGTTTCTTTAAGGCAGCCCAAGGTGACTAAGCTATTTGATGGCACACCTCCAGAATACCTATGAATGTAAGTGGGGAGACTGTGGAGCCTCATGCCTGGAATGCCACAACTTTGCTTCATAGATAGTAAGGATGGCAGGTATGAGGCCATCCTGATCATCCTACTGAAGTCCACAGAGCCTTTGCTACACAGTGATATCCTGTGAAGAAATATGATAGTATCTGTAATGAAAGTGATATGAAATGTAGGAAGCAAATCATCCTCAAAAATGAAGCGTACAGTGATATATGAATTTTTTCTTTACTATTCATTAGAAACTTTATATTACAATACACATTGAGAACACAGACAGCTACTTGAATTAAAAACCATCTAGGAGATTGATAAACATGGACTCGTGGTGGTCTTGGACTTTGAATGCCTTGGTCTTATTTGTGAGTGGAAGTCACGCCTTCCTGAGTGGCTGACACAGACCCAGCTCCCCTGTTTTCATGGTTAGGAGTTACTCACCCAGCCTTCAGTTTGGAGCGATTATCAGACAAGCAAGTGCTGTCACTGAGACATAAACTGTATAACCACGGGTGTGTAGGACAAGTATAAATGGAAATATGAGGTCTTCATGCTGCCCGCTGAAAAAGAAAGAACACACAGAAAAGTCTCACCCTTAACAGGAACCTTCCTTCTTTCTGAGTCCTTTCAAATATGTGTACATTTTGGTAGTGAATGAAAAAGCCCCATGCCAGGATCTCCACGCAAAACTGTTTTCTGAAAGACTATGGGAGCTCCTTTGAGTTAAAGATACTCAGAAAGGTTAAGATATACATCCCAGGTCCTAGAGAGCTGTTAGAATCAGTCCTCCCAGAGTCCAAACAGCAAACCCTGCACAATGTGTGCTGGTGTGCCTTCCTTGAGGTATAGAGAATGGATTTCATTCAGTCTGTGGCATCATGGTGACTCATGCCTTGGAGCACGTATTGAGTTGTCATTCGGAACATTTCTCTGCCTCTCTGATTTTTATAGAGGACCTTGGGCTTTTCATTCCTTCGTGCCAGTTCAAGAGTTATCAGTTGAATCACCAATTGAGTCCTGGTGTCTTAACCTTTCTATACTGGTGTAAAACCTGTACTCCTAGTACTTAGAATGGACTGGAAAGAATTTTTTTATTATTTTTATTCAAGTGTGCGTGTGTGTGTGCATGTGTATGTACGTGTGTGTGTGTGTGTGTGTGTGTGTGTGTGTGTGTGTGTGTGTGTAGGGTAGAACCATGGGCGAAATCGGGAACCACCATGGACCTCCTCCACCTCCTCTTTGTTTACTCTGCCCTGGGATTCACTGGCTCCACCCTGCCAGGACCAGAAACGCAGGCCACCCCTGCTTCCGCCCAGCATCTATACGTGGGATCTGGGATCTGAACTCCGGACCTTCCGCCTGCAAGGCAGAGGCTTAACCCCTGAGCCACCTCTCCAGCCCTGGAAAGAATTTTTTGTTTGTTTGTTTGTTTGTTTTTTACAAAACCTTTTCTCAGCCTGCACTAGGTATCAAGTTCCAGGCCAGCCAGCATTAAATGATTAACCTCTCTCTCAGAAAATTATGATATTGGCCCAAGAAAATTACCAATATATGTTCAATCTAGTTATTTAGCTCATTCCCAAAGTCCAGGTGAGTACAGCAGTGTTAGTGGTCAACAAATCCTTAAGTGAAGAAGTAAATGCAAAGCAGCATGACCTAGGCACGAAAACAAAGTAATCATTCTAGCAAAGACTGAGTATTCTAGGATGAATTATTATTTGTTTCTATACTAGGAGTTCTGGTAGAGCACACAGATATGGATCACTGGAAAATAAGAGCTATACACCACACAAATCCCCTGGAGGAAGTATGCTTAACAGTGAGTTAACATTATGATGAGGTGCTTCTGAACTGCTATGTTGCATTTAATTTAGTTTGTGCAGCCCAGCGATAGTTATGTTCACTACGGTTTAAAAAGTGCATTCTGTTCAGGGAATACATCCAAACTGTCTCTGATACGGGGAAAAGCATGGCCAGTCTGTCACCCAGGAAGCCATTCCTTCCTGGAAGTTCCTGATTATTGGCTGACTCAAAAGAGATGAGAAGTTCCATGCCTTTCCCCCACAGCCCACCTCTGATTGTCCATAGGAGCAGGGTGATCACCTGGTTCTCACTCATTGGCTGACAGTTTGAATGGAAAAGCATTTCCATGCTACTCACTGGCACACATTTAATAACAAACACAGAAAGGTCTTCTGATATCCTTGGCTATCCTAAGATCTACCCTGCAAACATTTAGGACTATCTCAAGGTGCCTCAGGAATGACCTCAGAGGCCATGGGTGGCACAGGTCTGTTTGTTCATTTTCTCACTGTGCATGTTACAAAGATTTAGCATCAACATGCAGATAAGGCCTTTGAGACTGATTACATCTTTCTTCCACAGGTACATTGACTCTGAGGATGATCAGGAATCATATGGCACTCTTCCAGAACTTCCCTTCTCCTGTACACTGAGTACCTCCTCCTAAAGATCTCCTCAACCCTATATTTCAAGACACCAGAATGACACGACTGAAGTTAATGTGGTTGAATATATAATAGAATGCTTTGTGTTTTGGGGTTTCCTATGCTTTGGCCACAACTGATCTACAAGCTTTGCTCTATTGGGGAATAAGTGGAGTCAAGCATTCTCAGATGTTGAGACACAAAACACCTGATTTCCCTCTGAAACCCTTACTGTGTTGAGCCCAGGAGTGAAACTCCTTAATTTTGGCATGGTTTGGTATGGTTTCCCCATTCAGTGCTGTAATTGAAGGAGAGAAAGACTTTAGGCACAAGTCTTTTGATATGCATAGGAGAGAAGGAGGCACAGTTTGCCTTCCTGTTTGTTTTCTTCAAATCCTGCTGCATATTAGTGAAGCAGTTAGCATTCAGACTGGAAGGGAGAAAGCCAGCCTTGGGGAACTGGCAGTCCTTAAACCACGATCCTGCTCTGAATTGCACTAATTCTAACTTTTGTCCTGTGCTTTCCTGGGCCAGCAATTATCAATGTCATGAGTAGTCCATTTTATAGACAAGTCAAGAGGAAAGAGTAGGAGTATGACTTGTCTGCAATTAGCCAAGATACTCATAAATTAGTGAATCGATAATGAAAATGTAGTATATACACAATGGCATATTATTCACTTCTCTAGAGAAAGTGAAATTTTGAAATTAACTGCATTTCATAGGGTGGTACAGATTGACTAGGTCTATATATTGAGTGAGATATCCTAGATCATTGTAAGTGCAGGCAAATCACCATGAAGTTTATCAGACCGGATCAGCAGAAATTAAAACCTGGCCAGGGTCAGAGGAGTCTCAGCCAGACTGAATGCCAAGATGATTTTATTCTCAAATAAATGGGTATGTATATGTCAAACTCTGGCAATCATCCAGCATCAGTAAACATAGAGAAAATAACAAAGAACAGCAAAATCTTGTTCAGTCAAGAAGTTCAAATTGCAGAGGAAGATAGCATACAAGGAAATACATAAAGGCATTTATGATACACTATGTTGTCGTTACTATGCTGTTAAACAATCAGCAATTGTATAGTAGAAACAGACATTTGTGATTTACTGTGTTCTCAAGCAATTATCAGTTTTTTTAAAAAGCATGTATTTGTCCAAAGTTGCTATGGAAGCATGCTGTGTCTATCTGAGGTAAGCTATTATAAAGGAAAGAACATTATGAGCCATGCAGTATGACTTCCAGTTTGAGGCTCAACCACAGGGAAAGCAAAACCTCCTTTACAGGCCAATGAGCAGGAGACAAAGTGTCTCAACTGCTGATCTTGCTGCCCAGTCTGATCAACTCAAAAGACTCCCAGAAGGCCAGCATTGACCCTGCAGTCAATGAATGAGAAGCATGGGCTGTTGCCTGTTATATGTACACATTAGAATAAAACCAGAAGATTTATGTGACTGAATACAAATCCTTATAGGCAGGTAAAAAATCTTGAGAGGGAGTATTGTGTATGGGTCATGTATATTAGGTGAATGAGGATGACTTGAGAGAGAAGATTGAAGCACCCTACGCGGGAAGAAGTTGGAGTGGGTCATAAGTGGTGGAAAGTTGAAGGGGAGAAAAAGATGGGTAGACAGGATATTTCAAGGTGCAGGAAAGAAGTCCATAGCTCATTGCAAGATATAGAGAGACGGAAATGTTCAACACAAAGTGTTCATCCATAAAATTTAAAAGGATACACATTTTTCCAAAGAACATTGTCAACAGCCATTTATGACTCAGAGGAACTGACAGATGAGGTAAACATACATTTCAAAGTTGTCCACAACAGCCTGTGGAAGAGTGGCAAGCACTCCAGTGTCCTCAGTAATGAGTATGAGCCTCAGACATGTGCAATGATACTTCGCAGTCCCGTGTCAATGGCAAAAAGTAGCCTGAGAATGTGCCCTGATTTAGAGATCACACCTTAATACATGTGATTAATCAAAATCGATAAGACAGATTTAATCCACATAGAAGCTTGGATTTGGAATGCCCAAGAGAGATCTGTGATTAATCATCCCAAACGTAGACACTTAGATAATAGTGGTGACTGCCACGTTGCCTTTCAGAGGCTGTGTAAGAAATGCTTGTTTTTCTTTGATAAGCAGGGTTGTAGGCAGGCTCTAGAGATTCTGTCTATAAAGTTGTAATCCACTCATATGAAAACAGCTGACACTTGAATGAGGTAAGGATTTTTATAACATGTCCTTCCCATCTAAGCGAGGCATTCAGTGAGATAGTGACAAAGCTGCAGTTTTAAAATTGCAAAGGTGAAGCACCCATAATGTATTGCTAATTGGACTTGCAAAGTTTTTGTACTTGTTTGGTTTTCTTTTTACATTTCATAGATGAATATAGTGAATTTACGTTACTTTCAAATCTTAATGACCGATCCCATCCCCTCCTCTCCACCTACAAATCTTCTTCTCCCATGACTGACTCCCTTCTATTTTCAACTCTGTTGGCATGTGTAGCATACAGAGAGAGGAGATTTGCTTGTCTGCCAACAAGGTGTCTCATATAGACTTGTGGTTGACAACTTCTTTGCCTTCTCAGAAACCCATGATTTTTAAAATTTCTATCTGCCTATGTGTTGTATATTTGGAGGACCAGAGCTTCAATTCCAGAATCCTTTCACAGTTATTGTATTCGCTGTCTGTTTATTGGTTATACTTTGACTTTCAGAGATGAATCTCCAATTTTTACAGCAGCAACTATCCACCTACTCATCCTAATGTGCCAATCAAGACAATGAAAAGAGTGAGAAAAGCAGAGTCATGATGCATTGGTACTTGGCAGAAGACCTTAGTGGAACCATCCAGAGTGTACCACTCAAGAGGATAAATCAACAAAATTGAAGATGTGATTGAGAGTAGCTGTGGCCTGGCACAGTGTGGCCATTTTGGAATCCCCAGTAAGGAACATCAGAGAAGTCAATGAAAGTGAGCCTATAGCTGCAAAGGAGTCCCCAATATAGTGGAGATATCAGGATCATAGACTGTAGGTAGACAAATGCTATCATGACAGATTAAATGTGGTACAGGGAGAAATTCTGTACTACAGGCAGTAACTTGAGGTGGAGAGCCACATGACCTTTGGATTTCAAGAGCTCATGACGATGGACATGCAGCTATGAGTTTTGACATTTAACCTGATAGACCTTGGTCTAACTTTTCCACAAATACTCTTTCTCATGCTCTTATATTTAGATAAAGTTGCCAACTGGTTGAGGCTTTGAGTTCTTGGCACATTTGCATAAGATTAGTAGTTGAGTTAAGCCCAGAAAAAAATCTGCAGAAGACTGTCTGATTGATGGGAAAGGTCTCCAACCCATGGCGACTGGGACTAGTCCCTGGGCTCATGAATAAGATGGAGAGAACTGGTTGAGAAAGATGGTATAGTTCTGTACACTTGATCAGACATACTGGTCTGGCAAGTGTGGATATTTCCTCTCTCAGTCTTGATGTTGATATGATGTGTCCAGGTCCCTCATCCCATGTTTTGGGGGTAAACTCTCCTGCCAAAATGGATCGAGAATTGCAACTGGACTATTGCAAGCCAGAATAAAATCCTTGATCTCTTAGGTCCTTCAGTTACGTTTTTATCAGTAACAATGCAATTAAACTCAATTCTGATGCCAGAGATTCCCTTTGATGGCACATCCCTGTATTGCCAGGTATGTTGATTTCTACTAAATAATTGGAAGTCGGTCAGAAATAACTCTTTTGATTTTTTTTCTCTAATTTTTCTTCTCTTTTCTATACTGCTTTTCTAAAATTACCAGTAGATTTCCGTGCTGACTCCTTCCTTTATTCATCAATTCCAAGGGCTTAGAATAGCTTCGGTGTACTGATTAAGTGAAGGAGTAATGTAATCAGTGTGAAGAGCCCTGGCAAAGGTCAGAAAGGAAAGGATAAATCAGAGCACAGACAAGCAAATGCTTCTAAGATGAATTATTACTGGGCTTAATAAAAACAGCTCCAGTGTCTGAGACATGAAGTGACTACTGGGATCACATGA
This sequence comes from Typhlomys cinereus, assembly GCA_023101885.1. Taxonomy (NCBI): domain Eukaryota; kingdom Metazoa; phylum Chordata; class Mammalia; order Rodentia; family Platacanthomyidae; genus Typhlomys; species Typhlomys cinereus. Next base: position 4,913,133 of record JALPQD010000044.1, read on the forward strand.
CCAGTCCACCAGACACAACAATTAGAGCCTAATTTATATTAAGTAGAGCAAGAATGGCCAGCCCTGCCTATTCAACATGATGTATTTTTATATTTTTGTTTCCACAGTCTAGGGATAAATTCATGCCCCAACACCTACCTCGCATTTCTAGTATGATCTGGGAACTCACTCAAAACTGTTTTCCTTTTCTCTATTCTAAAGGCATGCTCAGTCTGTGGCTCACATAGCCACTGGACAGTCCTGAGACATTCCTATTGGTCGACTGGCAATAGATGGGAGGTTCCATGACCACCAAAGCACAGTGCCTCTGATTGTTGCTTCCTCATTGGTTGGCCCTTGAAGAGCAGAGAATTATTCCAAGCCTCTCAGGAGGCAAAAATTTCTTCACATAAGCAGGGGTTGTATGAGCAGATTGGGATCCAGACTGTGTGGAGGGCTGCTTAAAAAGAAGTTTGGAATGATTTTGAGGTGACCCAGGAATGATATCAGAGGCATCACCATGGATGGGGTATAGTCCAGGCCTTTGTGGTTCACCTTCCAGCTGGGTCTGGTGCAGGGAATTCCACATCAACATCCTGACAATATTTTGACTCTGGTTTACATCATGTTTCTGCTGACAAGCTTATTTTAATGTACCGTATATGTGGCAAGGAACCTTCTGGAAGTCTCCTAACTTTCTTCACTGGATGCATCCTCATAAAGGTCCACCCTGCAGTTCAGGGACCAAGCTGGGGAGAGAGGATGGACCACAATCTCGAGGGTGTGTTGGAGATATATTTCCATGTAAAAGTTTCTAATATTTAGACCACTGTAAATCTACAACCTCCATCTCATTGTGTGCCAAGATGGGATATACTTGGGGCAACACTCAGACATTGAGACACAAATGTCTTTATACATCCCCTTTCCTCATTCCTTCAATGAGAAGAGGCAAAACCGAATTTGCCACAGATTTCATTTCTGTTCCCCATCTGGCCTTGTACTTGAAGGCAAGAAGGTTGTAACTCACAGGTCTTCTTGCATACATAGCAGGGTATGTTACACACATTGTTTTCTTACAATGCTTACAACGCTGTGCCAGATTGGCCACACAACTGATGTTATGGTATATGGGTGGAAGTATGCTTGCTGTGACTGAGAGGCCAAGAAAATATCACTGGTTTGGATTATAATCTCCTGCGAATAGTATTAATTCGAAGCTGTTTCCTGCACTTGTCTTTGCAAAGCATGCCATTAATGTTCATGAATGACAAGGGAATTCCTCCTATTGTCACACCCATTCTACAGCCAAGTAAAGGACTAAACAGCAAAGAGATGAAGAAAGGCTAGTCTGCAGTCCACAGAACTTAACCCTGCCTTTCAGATTCCATAACAGTTGCTTGCAAGCCATATTTCTCAATGCCAAGGATGATTCCTCTAACAAGGACAAACCATGTCTTCGAGTGGGAGACTGAGTCAGTGCTATGCTCTTGTCAGGTACACTACTTCCTGTGCTGCAGTCTTGAACTGTCCTGGTGGTTTTATGAGCCCCTAGAGGAGGGTGTTATTCTTAGCAAAATCTGCCACAGAAGGAAAATCTGTTGAGCTGAAATCTTTCCCTGGATGTCTATAGAGGCATGTAGAGTTGAAGATGTTTTCATATGCCTCAGTGGTACCTGTTTTCTTTGTCCTTCATCTCTTTCTTGTCTTGTTATGTGTAGTGAAAGACAATTTGAAGACACACTTGTTGCTTTGGTTTTCCTTGGACTCTAAGGTCATAAGCCTAAAAATTAATGTGTTTTTCTCAATCATTCCACCTGAGCAGTTGGATGGCAACAGTGGCATTTTCATTCAGATTGCCAATGCTGAAGTGTGTCTGGTGTCAGTCGCAAAGTACTTACCATCTATGCGTCAGAAATATGCATCAATCTATTGAATGTTTATTGACCAGAAATCCTTAATGACTTTTAATTCTCTGTGTCAGGTGAGATTTTTATCTTTTTTCACTTTGTTTTGTTTTTATCTAATTTGAACATTGATACAAAATGAATGATGCCTTGTTGCTATATGTAAAGAATACTAGATCATTGGTGAGGAATGCAGTGAACATTTGTCTCAATAAATGGACTACATTGATTGATAAAATGCTTATGTAGAATTGAAGTTATTGTGCACAGTACATTTTGCAAATTTTTTTGAAACGGATATTGAAAAATTTGACCAGATTGACTTTGAACTTGATTTACCTGAGCAAATTCGAATGCGTGTGATTTTCATTGTTCAGTGTTTCAAGTGGCTATGAATACCAGACCTTCTCTTGGGTGAATCTTGTAGAATGTTCTCATGATCTTTTTGAGTGCTTTGAATTGTTATGGTTATATAATAATTGCGACCTTTTCTACAATGTGTATCCACAGATACAATTTTAAGCACAGCTTTGACCTTCTAAGTAACGGAAGACATTCGCAGTTTTTGACCTTCTAAGTAATGGAAGACATTCGCAGTTGTAAGGACTTGTCATACATGGTGATAAGCATAGAGAAAATAAGTCAGGCACTGATTGCTGTGATTTCCTAAACAAACCTGGATTCCAGAAATTACTAATTTGCGTGGTATTATATATAATAGATCATCAGCATATAAAGTTGTTATTATAACCCATGCAATCTAGATCCCAACACATTGCTCTTAATTTTGGTCTTCCCCTGCCTATATTGTAAGGACAATGTGTGTTGAATTCTGTACTGCACATGTAGGAACACACGTGTACCCATGTGCACCTGCATCCACAAAAACCTGAGCCTTCACATATGAGTGAATGCTCACATCTTTTGGCATGCATGTAACACAGACAAAGTCGGCAATGATGATCTAATCTATCACAAATATATTTGGTTTATTCCTGCTCTGTGATTTCAAAAATCAATATGACATAACATATTAAACTGAAAATTAGTGAAATCAGCCTTATGATCACAAAAGACATTTGATTCATCAAAGCTACTTTCATGATATCTCTTAGAACATTTTTAGAATCTTAGATATATACTATTTCATGAATACTGCACGGGTGATTCAATCATACAAAATTGGAAGCATTTTCTGAGAAAATAATCAGAGAAGGATGCCTGATATCAATATTTCTCATTGAAGTCATTCAGAAATTGCAAGATAGTCATAATTTCAGCTTAGGTTTTGGTAGTTTTCCCAATCTTGGTTCCAGATGCAAGAGAAGAAGTCCAGCAATCACAGGTCCTCTGCCAAGAACAGGAGAGTAGCAGCCACAATTTGCTTTGCCCTCTTAGTCCCCTGCAAATTCACTTTTGATTAGCCCCATTGTGGACTTTCAAACGAGATGATTGAAACGTGGCACTGAAGAATGACAGTCCAAGAGAAAATGGGAAATTTAAGTGGGTTGGATGGTATCGTCTTCTGAATTACATTGATTCTAGCTTGTGCCTTGAGTTTGTGGGTGCTAAGATATGTCATGCATATTCACTAGCAATACAACAGTGAAGTCTTTCTAGTATTATGCATATCCACTGCCAATTCTGTGAGTAAAAAGCAAACAATAGAGGTATGATTAACCTGCAGTCAGTACAACATATACCAGACAGCTGTTTCTTGCCTCAAATGTTCTCCAGCTCTGAGGGTGCTTCCTCACACAAGAGAAATCTTGACATTTTCAGGAGGGTGGCAGGAGATAGACAGTGCTATACTCCTGAAAGGTGCTTGGCCTCCTGGTGCTGAATTGTGTTGACTTCCTTGGTGGGGGATGTAGTTTCCCAGGCCATGCTGGTGATTTTAACAAAAGCTGCCATTGAAGACCAAACATTGAATTTAACTGCTACATCCATTGTTCTGTTTCCATCAGCTCAGATACATGGAAAGATGAAGATGTTCTTACATACCTCAGTGGTACTTGTATCCTTTGTCCTTCCTCTTTTCCCAGGGTTATACAGTGATGGACGAACTCTAGGCATGATAATACTGCAATGAACATGGTTGTGCTCGTGTCACTGTAGTGAATTGCTGCATTATGGGGGATTACTTCCAGTAGTGGTATAGCAGGATCTGATGGCATTTCAATCTTTAACTTTTTAGAAATCACCATACTGATCACCAGAGTGGTTGTATAAGCCTGCATTCCCACCAGCAATTTATGAGAATTCTCTTCTCTCCACATCCTGGGCTTATGACCCAGGCCCCAACTTTGTTTTTCTATTGCAAGTGTGAGAAGAAGGCCTTGATTAGATATCTGTTGAGCAGTGTTCACACAAAGCAGTTCATGTGTGAGGTGCTATATGGGGCAAGGGTGCAGTCAGGAACTTGGAGTAATGAAAATGAACTGTACAGAGATGACATGGTCGGGGTGCAGAAGTGGAGGCTAAGAGCACACTAGGATTCTGCAAATACATTAAAGTAGGGTATGGAGGTATTGGATGTCAACCTTAGACCTTTATGGCAAGTAAGTGGAGTCAGCTGTACTCCTCAGGCTATTGCTAATATGTCTCTCATGCTATTGTGATGTGTGATTGAAAACAACTTGTATATATTTGTCCCAGGCACTGTGGTATTGTCATATAAGTTATATTTTCAAGTTATAAACATTATCAAGTTCTGTAACATATCTATAGACTCACATAGCTGCGTTTTTTTCATGTAATTGGTAAGAATAACTAACTGCACTCTACTTTTTCACTCAAATTAGAAGATTGGCACATACATTATTATTAACAGCATTCTCTGTGGTAAACATTAAGGGTCAGTACTTGCTCAAACACAGCTTGAAGTTTCTTGTCTTTACTCATTGTCTTCCCTTCCTGCTCAGTCCCAATTAATCTCCATTCTGAGAGTGAAGATTCTTCCCATAGGAGGATTCAGTGCATGGCAGGCCACAGGGGAACTCAGTGGCTGTTACAGGTGATAGATATGGAAGATCTCGTCTTGCCTACCACCTCACATCTCTAGCATCATTGACCTCCTCAGATCATGGGTGTTGCAGTTCGTCTGCATGGTTGCTGATAAATGACCATCAAATAGCTTAAGGGAACAAGGGTTAATTCTCTCTTATATGATTCCTGGTTACAGTTCTTAGTCCAGCTTGACAGGAGAGCATGCACTAACACCAAGGCCAAGGGAACTGGCCACGCCATCATCAAATAACAGCTGAGAGATGGACAATTTGAGAGATAGACAATTCTTTTTTTTTTTAAATAAGAAGTAAGTTTATTCTCACCAGACTGCTTAAATTGAGGTGAATGATAAATTATCTTCAGACAAGAAAATGTGCAAATAGGGATGTAATTCATATTGTCTTAGAATTGCTAAGACTCTCACACCACCATTCTTTTCAAATTCCATTTGAGATTTTAGTACAAATTATTACTTTTTTCCAATCTTAATTCACAAAACATTTAAATATTTTCTTCAATCACAGCTCTTGTTGGTATTTGTTAAAATTTAAGGGTATGTCAGTTTTAATCTTAATTTTGTCTTAAACTATAATATCACATAAAGTAATTTGGGGGTTCTTCCTTTCTTTTTTCAGATGTTAGTTTATAGGAAAATAAAATTTTATCTTTTCATGTTTTACATTAGCTTATTTTATATCTCAGAAAGAATAAAATCAAAATGTTTAAGTGCACTGACATTCATTAGCATAGAAATTATTACATTGTTAAATGATTAAATAGTGATATAATTTCAATAATTAGAATATTTTTTTCTGAATATTACATTTTATATTATTATTTTTTATATAATACATTTTTATTATTATTTCAGCTCATACAAACTTAATACGTACACCAGTTCCCTCCCTCCCTCCTCCTCCCCCCAAAACCCCTGCTCCCCCTCCCCTCACCCCTCCCGCCCCAATTCCCAGAGTCCTTTCTTGTGCATGCCTGACTCTCCTCTGGACGCTCCTCTCCGATGATGTACAAGGACCCAGTGGCATTTCCCTGAATCCCTTCCTGTGTTCCCCTTAAGCATAGGAACACTAGTGTGGCTGTCAATCCCTTGCCTCCAAGGATCTTGGTGCCTTTAGCAGATGCTAGACTTTGTGAGGTCAATAGTGTATTGGACATTGCGCCTGGCATACAATGTCCAATTATGATTGCTTCGGCCCTAACTTGTGTGGAGTATCTTGCAAATCATTGCTCCTCCCATCCTTTTGCTCTTACACTCTTACCGCCCCCTCTTCCGCAAATGTCCCTGAGCTTCAGAATGGGGAGAGATTAGTCTGGCCTAGTTCTAGGTGGTTGATATAGAGTCTCTGAAGTTCTGGATAGTGGTTCATTGATTTTCTTTTGCAGTTTTGTTGCTCCTGTAATGCCCTTCACTCCATCGTGATGGGCACTGCATGTCACCCCCTGGCCAGAGACAGAAAGCTGTTAAACTGGAGTCTTATTATAAGAGCACATTCAAGGGTAGATGTAATACTTATACCCAAAATTGGAAATGCAGGGTCATATAGCGTTAGGCAATGGGAGGGGTCAATCACCCATTTGCAAAATGGTTACTTTTTAATCTGCCGGACTATATGCCCTCCACTTCTGGTGAGTTCATACCCCCTTAGTTGTAAATGATCAGGAACGAATTGTGAACTTAACTAGGTGTCACATTACTTTCTTGCAGTCCTTGATGGAGGCCTATTTTCTCTACTGTAACATGGTCACTTCTCTCCTTGTTTCTGGTGTGGCCCTCCCACCACATCCCTCCTGTTCATAATCCTTGCAATTACTGTAGGTAATACATAGATTTACCTATGAGTGTCTCAAGATGGGCTGGGTGTGTTTGGTATCAGGAGCCACCTATTAGGGAGTACATACGGCACTTAATTTTCTGGGTCTAGGATACTTCACTTCTAATGACATCCATTTCCCGGAAAATTCCAGTAATTCATCATTTTTGATGGCTGAGTAGTACTCCTTTGTATAGATGTACCACAGTTTCCTTATCCACTCATCAACAGTTGGACATTTGGGTTGATTCCATGTCTTTGCTATTGTAAACAGTGCTGCTATGAACATGGTCGTGCTTGTGCTATCGAGGTGAACCTCTGCTGTGTGGGGGGTTATACCCAAAAGTGTAATCGCAGGGTCATATGGCATTTCAATCTTTAATTTCTTTAAGAATCTCCAGACGGCTCGCCAGAGTGGCTGTATGAGCCTGCACTCCCACCAACAATGTAAAAGAGTTCCCCTCTCTCCACATCCTCTCCGGCATTTGTTGTTGTTTGTGTTGTGGATTTTTGCCATCCTGACCAGGGTGAGATGATATCGCAGGGAAGTTTTGATTTGCATTTCCCTGATGGCTAAAGAAGTGGAGCATTTTTGAAGATATTTGTTAGACATTTTAATTTCATCCCTGGTAAAGTTTCTGTTAAGTTCCAGGGCCCATTTTTTAATTGGGCCATTGGTTTCCTTGGTGTTTAGTTTTCTAAGTTCTTTGTGCACTCTGGACAGTAGAGCTCTATCAGATATGTGGTTAGTGAAGATTTTCTCCCATTCTGTGGGTTGCCTTTGAGCTCATGTTACAATCTCTTTATCTGAACAAAAGCTCTTTAATTTCGCAAGATCCCAACTGTTGAGAGTTGGTAGCAGTGACTGTGCCATTGGATGTCTGTTTAGGAAATGTTGGCCTAGCCCAATCAGCTCGAGGGAGTACCCTATCCTTTCAACTATGGTTTTTATAGTCTCTGGCCTGATATCAAGGTCCTTGATCCATTTGGAATTAAGTCTTGTACATGGTGACAAGTATGGGTCCAGCTTTAATCTTCTGCATGTGGAGATCCGGTTTTGCCAGCACCATTTGTTGAAGATGCTGTTCTTTTTCCATTGGATTCTTTGGGCCCCTTTGTCAAAGACCAAATGGCTGTAATTTTGTGGGCTTATATCTGGGTCTTCAATCCTTATCCATTGATCTGTGTGTCTATTTTGGAGCCAGTACCAGGCTGTCTTTATAACTATGGATTTGTAATATAGACTAAGGTTCGGTATGGTAATACCTCCAGCAGTGTTTTTGTTACTCAGGATTGTGTGCCTCCATATGAATTTTGAGATTGTTTGGTCAACTTCTTTAAAGAATTGCTTTGGGATTTTAATTGTTATAGCATTGAGTTTGTATATTGCCTTTGGTAGGATGGTCATTTTTATGATGTTGATTCTGCCAATCCAGGAACAAGGGAGGTCTTTCCACCTTCTGGTGTCTTCTGCAATTTCTTTCTTTAGTGTTTTAAAGTTTTCATTGTAAAGGTCTTTTTCCTCCTTGGTTAGGTTTATACCAAGGTATTTCATTTTTTTAGGGGCTACTAGTGAATGGGATGGTTTCTCTCAAGGCTTTTTCACTTCTTTCATTCTGGGCATATAGGAAGGCCTCTGATTTTTGCACATTTATTTTGTATCCTGCCACCCTGCTGAACTTCTCAATTAGTTCCAGGAGCTTCCTGGTGGAGTTTTTGGGATCACTCAGGTATAAGATCATGTCATCTGCAAATAGGGATAGTTTGACTTCTTCCTTGCCAATTTGAATCCCTCTTATGTCCCTTTCTTGTCTTATGGCTTCAGCTAAGACTTCAAGTACAATATTGAATAGAAGTGGTGAGAGTGGACAACCTTGTCTAGTTCCTGATCGAAGTGGGAATGCTTCCAATTGTTCCCCATTGAGCATAATCCTTGCTGTGGGTTTGTTGTATACAGCTTTTATTATATTGATAAAGGTTCCTTCCATTCCTACTGTCTCTAGCGTTTTGATCATAAAAGGCTGTTGGATCTTGTCAAAAGCTTTTTCTGCATCTATCGAGAGTATCATGTGGTCTTGGACTTTGGACTGGTTTACATGATGAATTGCATTTATTGATTTGCGTATGTTGAACCAACCTTGAGTGCCGGGGATGAAGCCTACTTGGTCCCCGTCAATAATCTTTTTAATATGTTTTTGAATCCGATTTGCTAAAACTTTGTTGAGAATCTTTGCGTCTGTGCTCATCAGAGAGATCGGCCTATAGTTTTCTTTTTTAAGTGAGTGTTTATTAGGTTTTGGGATTAAAACGATATTAGCTTCATAGAAGGAATTTGGTAGTGTTCCTTCCTTTGCTATTTGATGGAACAGTTTAAGGAGTATTGGTGTTATTAACTCCTTAAATGTCTGGTAGAACTCTGTGCTGAATCCATCTGGTCCAGGACATTTTTTGGTGGGAAGATTCAAGATTACTTCCTCAATTTCCTTATATGTTATAGGACTATTTAAATAATTCACAACTTCCTGATTCAATTTAGGTAAGTCGTGTTTACTTAGAAATTCATCCATCTCTTTTGTGTTGTCAAACTTCACAGAGTATAAGTTTTTGAAATATGATGTTATAATTCTCTGGATTTCTTGGGTATCAGTAGTGATAACTCCATGTTCATTTCTGATTTTGTTAATTTGGGTTTCTCTCTCCTGCTTTTGGTTAATTTAGCTAGGGGTGTATCAATCTTATTGATTTTTTCAAAGAACCGGCTTTTTGACTGGTTGATTTTTTCTATCGTTTTCTTAATCTCAATTTCAGATATTTCTCCCCATATTTTGCTAATCTCCTCTCTTCTACTACTTTTGGGATCAGATTGCTCTAGTTTCTCTAAAGCTTTAAGCTGCATTGTTAGGTTGTTTATTTCTGATTTTTCCATTTTTTTGATGTAGGCATTAAGAGCTATGAACTTACCTCTTAGAACAGCTTTCATTGTGTCCCAAAGATTTTGGTAAGTTGTATTTTCGTTATCATTCACTTTCAGGAAATCTTGAATTTCCTTTTTAATTTCTTCCTGAATCCAGTTCTCATTCAGCATCATATTGTTAAGTTTCCAGGGGTTAGTGTATTTTCTCTTGTTTGTTGTGTTGTGGATGTCCAGCTTTAGGCCATGGTGGTCTGACAGGGCACAGGTTAGAATTTCAACTTTTTTGTATATGTGTAGATTCATTTTGTGGCCCAATATGTGATCTATGTTGGAAAAAGTTCCGTGTGCTGCTGAGAAAGATGTGTACTCTTTGGTATGTGGGTGAAAAGTTCGATAGAGATCTGTAAGGTCCATTTCTTTCAGGGTTTGATTAAGTTCCAAAGTGTCTCTGTTAAGCTTTTTACCTGTTGATCTATCCCATGTTGAGAGGGTGGTGTTGAAGTCCCCAAGAATTATCGCGTGGTGGTTGATTTCTTGCTTTAGACGCTGTAGGGTTTTCTTAATGAATGTGGAGGGGCCCGTATTGGGTGCATATATGTTCTGTATTGTGAAGTCTTCCTGGTGAATTGTACCTGTGACTAAAATGTAGTATCTATCCGTGTCTCTTATAATTTTCTTTGGTTTGAAGTCCACTTTGTCTGATAGCATAATGGCTACCCCTGCCTGTTTGCTGCTTCCATTTGCTTGTAGAATTGTTGACCAGCCTTTTATTTTTAGAGCGTGCCTATCTTTTGTGGTGAGATGGGTTTCCTGCAGGCAGCAGATTGATGGATTGTGATTTTTAATCCAAGTTTTTAATCTGTGTCTCTTGATCGTTGAATTAATTCCATTAACATTTAGTATTATAATGGAGAAACTATTGTTAATCCAGACATTTATTATGTTTAGTAGCTTTTATAAGTATATTGCTTCGCTTTTAATGGTGTTATATTTGCCTTCTGTTCTCCTGGATATGCCTGTTTTTTTCTTCATGCTTGAGTATCATTTCTAGCATTTTTTGAAGGCCTGGTTTGGTGCACATGTATCCCTTCAAGCTGTCTTTCTGCTGGAAAGTTTTTCTTTCTCCCTCGATCATGACAAATAGTTTTGCAGGGTAAATCATCCTGGGTTGACATTTTTGCTCTTTTAATACTTGAAGTATGTCTCTCCATGCTCTTCTTGCTTTTACTGTTTCGACTGAGAAGTCATTTGTTATTTTAATAGGTTTACCTTTAAAAGTGACTTGTTTTTTCTCCCTTGAAGCTCTCAGCACCAGTTCTTTATCTTGAATGTGGAGTGTTTTAACTATTATTTGCTGTGGGGTGCTTCTGTTTTGGTCATATCTGTTTGGGGTGCGGAATGCCTCTTGTATATGGATGGATCTCTCTTTTTTTATATGAGGAAAGTTTTCCTTGATGATCATTTGAAAAATTTCCTCAGGGGTGGTATTTTGAGATTCTTGCTCTGGTATTCCATGAATACGCGTGTTAGGCTTCTTCAGGGTGTCCCATATCTCTTGGATATTTCTCTCAAGTATCTTTTTGGCTTTAACAACCTCTTCCATTGAGCTGGTTAGTACTCCCACTTTATCTTCAAGGTCTGAAATTCTGTTTTCTGCTTCATTAGTTCTGTTGATAAGACTCTCTGTAGTGTTCTGGGTTGAAGATAACTTGTCTTTTAGCTCAGTTTTAAACTCTGCTTGAGTCTGTTTTAACTGCTCTATGCCACTTTTTGTTTCTTGCACTGTTTTTCTCAACTCCTCCAAATGTCTGTCGTGTTCCTCTTCAAAGCGATTGATTCGATTATGTAATTCCTCCCTGATTTCCTCTTTCATAGTATTGAACATGGTAATGATCATATTTTGAAAGTCGTTATCCTGGGTCAGGCTTTTTTGGCCTGTTTCCGTGGGTTTGTTCTGGTTGGAGTCTAACATTATGGGATTAATTTCTTCAGTGGGAAATTTGTTTACTTGAGTGTTGCTTCTCATGGATTTGCACTTTGACTTGGCATTGTCGTTTTAACTCTTAAGATCTTTCAATTTCACCAAACTGAATTATTTGGTCTGGGGTTCTGGGGGTGGGCAGGGACAGAGCTTACCTAGGTCACGGGTGAGGCCCGGCTGGACATCGCGCGTCCCAAACTGGTGGAGCGGTGTTGGGTGAAAGGCAGGATGGGTGCGTTGGGGTGGAGCTATTTAACCTGAGGGCAGCTGGGGTGAGGCCCGGGCGCAGTGGGAGGTCCTCATCCCTAGGCCCTGCTTGGGGCTCCGGCTGGATGGCGGGAGTCGGAGCCGGGTCCCTTTGGGCTGACCTGAGGTTCTGGTGGGCGGGCGCTGGCGTGGCTTACCTAGAGTCCTGGGGTGAGGCCCGGCTGGACCGCGTGCCCGTCCCGACCGGCGGAGCGGGGTGGGGTGAAAGGGGAGATAGACAATTCTTACTTGCCAGACCAGCATGTCTGGCCAAGTGAACAGAAGGATGCCAAGTTTCCCAACCAGCTTTCCGTGATTTATTCTAGGGCCTAATCCCACCCACCATAGGCTGGGCCTTCCCCATCAGCTAGACAATCTCCTTCAGGTTCACTCTAGGCTTAACTCAAGTAATAATTCTCCACAGATGTGCCCAGAGCTCAAACCCTCAACAGTCAAGTTGACACCTGTGCTTAACTATGACACTCCACCCCTTGTCAACTTGACACAAAGACAAAGCACTTTTAAACTGTAACCTCTCCTTGTCCCCAGAGATGTTAAAAGTTATTTTTAAAATTTAAATACATCTCATGGACAAATTTAAAATGTTCTCTCATTAAAACTTCAGTTCCAACATTTTAAAAGTTCAAAGTTTCTTAACCTTAATTCAGAAGTTTCTTAACCTTAAATCAGAAGTTTCTTAACTCTTAAATCAGAATAAGTTAAATACTTTAAAATAGATAAAACATTAAAACAGAAGGATCTTAAAACAATAAGAAACATTACAAAGATCAAAGTCCAGCAAATCAAATACCGAATCCTGTACTTCAATGTCCATCTTCTGTTGCTCAACACATAGTCAAGGTTGCTCAAAGACTCTAGGCATTCCCCATCCCTGTTTGCAGTTTAAAGTTGTAAAAGCAGAGTTCCTCTGAACCAGGCTGAATCTCCATTCACAATAGTCCTCAGCAGCAGTCCCACAGTTCTGGCATCTCAAACTCCACTCTGGGTTCTCCTCTGCAGCTTTCAGCTTCACCATCTCTTGCAGGAACTCTACACCTGCCACTTGGTGCCAAGCTACACCTGCCACTTGGTGCCAAGCTTTTGCTGCTTTCCACAAACCCCTCAGTAATACACACAAACCAGTATCACCTGAGGGATGCTGCCAGATTCTGAAGCAAGGTTGAAACGTAGCTTAGTCCACTGGAGCTATAACTGTACTGACACTGGAAAAGCCTCTTTTCTAGGCAGCCAAATTTGCAAAGGGCAAGAAACAGCTTTAACTTGGGCTTTTGGGGCCTTATGTACTCCCTAATAGGTGGCTCCTAGTACCAAACCCACTTAGTGACACGCTCAAAGATAAATCTCTGTAATACCTACAGTAATTGTAAAGATTATAAACAGGAGGGAAGGGGAAGGAGGGCCCCACCAGCAACAAGGAGAGAGGGGATCATGCTACAGCAGAGAAAATAGGCCACCATCAAGTACTGCAAGTAAGTAATGAGACATCTGGTTAAGCTCATAGACTTTCCTTCCTGGTCACATGCAACTGATGGGGTTTGGTCTCACCACAAAGGGAGGACAAAGACTCTGACAGATAGAAGGTAACTATCTTGCAAATGGGAGACTGACCCCTCCTCACCATGGTCTCTGACTCTTATTCCATCTGCCTTTGAATCTACTCTTATAATAAGACTCTATTTTAACAGCCTTTTATCTCTGGCCAGGGGGTGACATCCAATACCCATCAGGATGAAGGTAAGGGCGATGCAGGAGCAGCAGAACTGAAAAAAATCAAGAAACCATAATTCAGAGCATCACCAGGAACAAGGCCAGACTAATCTCTTCCCATCCCAAAGCTCAGGGAAATTTGCGGAAATGGGGGCGGTAAGATTGTAAGAGTCTGAAGATGGGGAGGAACAACGATATGCAAGGTACTCCACACAAGTTAGGGCCAAAGTAATCATAATAGGACTTTGCATGACCTGTGCAATTACCAACACATCATTGACCCCTCAAAGTCTAGCATGGATCACAGGCACTAGCATCCTTAGAGGCAAGGAATTAACAGCCACAATAGTGTTCCTATACTAAAGGGGAACAAAAAAAGAGCTCTAGGCAATGCTACTGAGTCCTTATATCTCATCAGAAGAGGAGGATCCAGAGGAAAGTTTGACATGCACAGTAAAGGATGCTCCAGGAATGGGGGGGGGGGAAGGAGGCACTGAGAGAAAGGGAGGGAGGGGGGAAAGGAAGGGGAAAAGGGGGAAGCAAGCAAGGGGGATCCAGGGAGGGATGGAGGGGAATGGGGTACCTATCAAGTTTGTATGGGTGGAAAAAAAAATCTTGGGCTTTCGGCCCCTGAAGGAATCTGGGTTTTCAAACCATGAACTCGCCATACAGTGGTTTACACGTCTTCCACCATCCCAGTGCAAGTCACTAAGTTTTCCTTCATTGATACTCATTTCTCCAACAATGGCAGCTATTTGGCTGTCTGCCCTTTCCTCATGCAAATCCTCAAGTCTGCCAACACAGCTCTCCTCTATCAAGCAAACCAGTCTATCATGTTTAAATTCAGCTTTACCAAATCCTTGTTCCCCTCATCAGATACTGGGCCCAAACAACTCACAACTCTCTCAGCACTGACATTATCCAATTGGCCCTCTAACCTCTGAAGAACAGTATTGGTAATCCACAATGTGACAATCTTCAAACATTTCCAACTTTGTCCAGCAAAACCATTCAAAAGCCACAAAGTCTGCATAGTCAGATTTATCAGCAACACCCCACTTCCTGGGTACCAAATTCTGTTGCAGTTCGCCTGCATGGTTGCTGATAAATGACCATCAAACAGCTTAAGGGAATGAGGGTTTATTCTCTCTTATGATTCCTGGTTACAGTTCTTAGTCCCCCTTGACAGGAGAGCATGCACCAACACCAGGGCCGAGGGAACTGGCCACACCATCATCACAGAACAGCTGAGAGATGGACAATCCTTACTTGCCAGACCAGCATGTCTGGCCAAGTGAACAGAAGGATGTCGACTTTCTCAATCAGCTCTCTGTGATTTATTCTAGGGCCTAATCCTACCCACCATAGGCTGGGCCTTCCCCACCAGCTAGACAATCTCCTTCAGGTTCGCTCTCTACTAATTCTCCACAAATGCGCCCAGAGCTCAAACCCTCAACAGTCAAGTTGACACCTGTGCTTAACTATGACAATGGGTGATTCCAGACATCTGTGGAAATCACAAAAGACTATGAGGCCCTGAGACATGCTCTTGGGTTTATGACAGGAACAAGAATATCTGAAGGATCTATAAGACTTGGTACAAAGAAAGAATCCATTTATCCTTGGCTATGAGAAACAGGCCAATGTGGCAGCCAAGTTACAATCTTCATCCTTGTAGTTAGAGAAACACCAAGCTGTTCATATGCACTGATGCCTACAAGTGGACAAAGGGTATGGTTTATGCACGTCCCAACTACCAAAGTTTCCATGTCAGTAAAGGAGTACCTAGACTGCCAAAGCAAGGAGAGCACACAGATTTGGATATGTAGTATTCTAGTGTCTGTTAGGGCACTCTTCACCATTTAAGGAACATAGTTAACTATATTCAGTGCCTCTAAGTTCATTTCTTTCCTATCCAGATGAATTTTTTTTATTTCCTCCCATGAATAGAGTCCCAGGTCTGGGGACAAAGATAGGGTCAATGCGTGAATCTGAGTTCTATTCTCCTCACCCTTCTGTAAGATAATGACCCTGTAGGTAGGATGCAACCATCACCTCATTCAGACAGTGTTCTTGCTCTGTGATCTTTCCCCATCACCATTTGTGCACAAGATATCTCATGAAAAGTGAAGACCGTATCTTCTTTGTGATAGGAGCAAATCCCAACCCCTTCCTCAGTGCTTCTTTGTCTGCTCAGAGGTCTGTGCTCAAGAATCACCAGCATCTTCCCATTGCCCAGACACTGACTCCTGGGGGCCTCTTCCTGACATCCCTTCCTCTCAAGTTGTCCATCAGCATGCCTTATGTTTATAGACATTGGTCTTCATCATATGTTCCCAAAATTCTGTGGTGCTGTGCTTTCACACCTAGAATGTTCTGAGACTACACAGTTGTCATCAGATCATCATCAATATCCACAGTGGCACAACAATTGAAAATAGCCTGTCTGGGAACAAGGCCCAAGAGAAACAATAGGTAAATAGCTCAAAAGTCTCAGGAAGTTCTCAGTAATACCATGATTCTTGGGGCACCACTGCCACCAGGGTATAGATGATTGAAAAGTATTGCTGGCCAAGGTGTCTTCCTGAACTGGACAGCAGTCTAGAATAGACTTTCTCACATTCAGAGCTGTCTTGATTCCTGCAAGTTGTGCAGAGAGCACCAGGCATGCAGCTGGCATGGGTGTCATCCATGCTGGAGCGGGCTTTTCTGCCCTTGGGTCATCCCTATTCCAGTAGGGATTGCTCACCAATACTCATACAAGGAATCCAAATGCTCTAATTATTGCTCCATGGTAGACTTTGCAGTGATCATTACGTTGGTCTGTTGTTGTATTATTCTCTGGGATAAGCATGTTTCTGAGTGGTGTCTCTCTGGATAAACTGACACATCACAGACACTAGAGCTGTACAGACAGAATGCTCTCTTCATCTTTCATTACCTTCATCATATTGGTTCTGGACCAAGATGTGCCATTGGCCAAGAAGGCCTGAAATCAGCCTGTGCATCTGGAATACTGAAGTTAAGCCCTTTAATGGGGAGAAAAAGGTAGGATGGATTTTATAACATCTTGGGTAATGTGAAAATATGAGCCCCAACATTAGGGCCTCAGATTCATTGCATGGTATTGCTTTAGGGAGTTGGGGGGAAAATCCCTAACCTTAACCTCAACCCATTCCTTATGAGCTTTTAACAAGTGTCTCAACAATGCAATTTGTTCCAGATGTTGCACTGCAGTGGTAAACCCTGTCCACATAGGTCTTTGTTTACTTCTGATAACTACTTCAGCTGTGTTCTGTAATCTATCCAGGGCAATTCCTCCAGTGGTAAAGTCATCTCCTTGGAGAAGAGGGAGGGATTGGGGCTATGTGGGGAGGATATTCCAACATCCTGAAAATGGTACTATTAAAAAAAAGAAAACTAGAACAAAGATCAGAGTGTATTCAGTCTTTCGAGAAAACACCCTAGGTTATTTCAGCCATACCAAATAAATGTTGCTATGCTATATTTGCAAGTGTATGTTTGTGTCTTCCTTGTTTTTTGCTGTAGTATTCATGGCTGCCTGGCTGGAAGAGCAAACATTAACCTGGACCCTTTTGTATATAATATATTTCTTTAATTTTTTTCCAAGTTTTACAAGCATTTTGACTAATTATCCCAGCCTTCCTCCTTCCACCCCTATTCCTTATCCCCACTAACCTCCCTTTATCAATCCATCCCACTCACTCCCACCCTCCTGACTATCTGCTTCTAAGGGTCCCAGGGTTCCCTCTGGCTTATCTTCTCTTGTGGAACTTCAGTCCTCTGTGGCATACCAAATGGCCAGTGCTCAGGTGGCCCCACTAATAGGGGCATTTCTCTTCACCCATCCTGCTTGAGTCCCTAAGGTTTCCACTGCATGTAATTATCCCTCCTGAGATCTTCACTAGTCTATGGGGGAAAGTTGGTATATCAGTCATTATGCAGGTCTGGAAAGGACAAAACTCCTTGAAGTGAGTTCCTGGATGCAGTAGGCCTCCCTTGAATGGAATGTCTTTTCCAAAGGTGGATCTTCCCATCTTTAGGCTCTTACAATCCAGCCACCCACTCTTCCACAAAGTGCCCTGAGCCTTAGGATGGGGAGAGATTAGGTTGACCTGATTGCGGGTGAGGCTTATGGAGGTACATGTACTCTGCATTCTGGTGGCCATTACTGTCCCCTTCACTGCTCTTCTACTGCCCTAGCATGCATCAAGTCACAGTGTTGAGATTGTCTTCATCTGTTGTAGAAGAAGACTTCTAGGCTGAGTGCTGAGTGCTCTTTCAATCTATGGGTATAACAACAGGTTTTTCCAGAGCAGTTTGGTGTACTATTTTCCTACCTATAAGTTTATGGGTTGTTTTTCCCTGGTGACATATTTCCTTCTCTTTTAAAGGTTCTTATTTTTGTTAACAGTAACATGAATGTGTTCCTTTTTGACAAGCAGATCTTGAATCCAATCAGAATGCTCTTGGCTGTTTCCTTGATACTCATGCTACTAACTACACTGGTGCACACCTGCTGTCATGGTGGGTTTTATTCCAACTCTCATGATCTCATGAGTTGATGAAGCCTGTGATTATTACTCTCCCCCAGTAGCTTCTACAGTATTCCTTGGTCCTGTGTAAGCTGTCCATCAAGGAGGAAGCTCTGAGACAGGTTCTGGTAAATGTATTTTGCCAGTGTTCTGGGATCCATATGTGTCACATCTTCAGTGATAGGGTTTACTGTCAGTTTTTTAGAGGGCAACTAAGAGCAATGGCAAAAGCCTCTAACATTTGGGTGCCTTTGAGACTTCTCTGACCAACATTATATCAGGAAGTGTCACATTCCTGTAACTTCTAGAATAGCTTTAATATTCACTGGTTTCTAAGTGGACAAGATCAGGGCATTTTTGTTGTTTTGCCCTGTTTTCCTCTCTCTGTGATCCTCTGCATAGGCACTGTCCATTCTTGTTCCCTTCCTTAGTTTTTTTTTATATATTATTAGCATAGGAGTTTCCTATGGAGTTACCTCTTACAACCTTAAGGATTTTCTGTAAGTTCCTCTGTCCATCCTATCTCCCGTCCCCTCATGGCTTCCTACGCGTTTTCCCTATTCTTAACTCCTTTACTTACTTGTCCTGGTATCCTAAATCTCCCCCTTAAGAGTTTTCAACCATAACTTCCCACTTTTCTACTCTTTGATCCTTGTCAAATTTTCTGACTCTTGTAGTAATTCCAAGATATGAAATGTTTCACAAATTTGCATGTCATCCTTGAGCGAGGGCATGGTAGTCTTGTGTTCTTCCAATTTTTAGTATTTGTGCTGCTGAAGCGTGCACAACCTGGGCCCTCTTAACATTGTGCTAGGCAACCAGACAAAGCTTCCACTTCCAATATCTTGACAGACCCATCGTTGTCAACAGTTTTTTTTTTTTTGCCTAGATCCCATGACTAGAGGTGCATTAGACCTAGGACATGCTCCATCCCAAATGGTCTCCAAGGAAAGTGAAAACAACTACCGGCAACACCCTCAGAAGTGTAAGTCTTTAAGGGTGCATCTCTCTAAGTTTCCATTCCAAATATGGTACAATAGGAAACTGATTATTTTCCAGTGGCTACAAAGTCACTGAAAATAGGTTCTATTCCTTCAGGAAACCTCTATGTCAATCTGGCTATTGTGTGTGAGTGGCTACTATTTCCAAGAGCCCATACCTCACTGGGTCCAGATTACAGAGTCTGAGTGAGTCCTACATAGTTTCCATGGTCTCTGTGTTTTCTGTAACTCAACGTGCAACACAGTCTCAAAGTGGGAATTCTCAAAAACCGGACAGCTCCACATCAAAACCCACTGTGTTAGAATATGCGATTAAGAATTTTAAAAGAGTATGCTCCTGAGATTATGTTATGAAATCGAAGTATGGAAAATGGCACACTATATTTCAGAGTGACTCTCTTCCCAGAACACTTACCCCTGGGACACTCAGATGTGGCCACTGGTTGAGCAGTATATAGCTTCGTAGCAGGGGATCCAGGACATCTAAATCAATTCCCCTGTACTGATTAACAGTTATAAACTGCTCAGCTGAAGCCTTCTTGGGTTTGCTTCTGTGTCGCTATTCAGAGTCAATGAAAGATTGTAATAGTACAAACAGAGAAGAAAAACTTACAGGAAAAAAGAAGGACACCTTTTTTCAAAGGGCAGATTGATGATCACTTGCTATATCCACACTCTCGTCCAGTAGGTCCACTGTCAAAATCTAATGTCTTCACTTGGAGGATTTTACCCTGTCTTTCACTTGACCTCCTTTTGAATTCCTGAGAACATTTTTTAACCAGACCATGTAAACCTGAGCTGATAAGCAGGCTGCTCCAATTAGCACAGAGTGCAATGACCCTAGGAGGGAAAATGCCCTTAGGAGAAAACAGATACCCAGCCCACTTCATCTTGCTGCTGCTGAGTTCTTACAGGAAGGGAGTCCTATCCATGACTACCAGCCCACCACTGCTAAATGATCCTGAAGGAGGAGGATCTTCTACTTCTTTCAGCAGCTTCTTAGAGGTCCCCATGGTTGAGTCCCCTAGATAAATGTGTTGGTGATTGTTTTGGAAACTTGTAACTTTAACAGATTGGTGTGAACTTCAATTGCTTTTCTTCCCTTTTGATCTTCACAGTAATCTGTGGTACCGTGTTAGATATCCAATTGACCAGTCCCCGCTGGTGTTTTTGTCCATGTCTTGTGATCCATGTTCATTGCATCTTCAGTAATATGGACTTACTATGGTTGCATCTTACAATAATAGGGACTTGTCATTTACTTACTGTCAGCTTAGGAGGCAACCAACAGCAGTGTTTAATGTTTACTCTTTCTGGAGCTCTTGAAGCTGTTCTGGCCAACAACAGATAACAAGGTATCACATATATGTTATTTCTAGTATTATTGGCTGTTTGGGGGTTTTAGAGTGATTAATACATTGAATTGTTCTTTTGCCCTATATTCTTCTGTTTCTGTTTCTGAGGATCGGGAATATCTATGCTTCTTCTTTTCTTATAATTAAAATAAATTTCTAAGATGTTTGCATAAAGAGGTGGTATGTGTGTGGTCTTATATCTGTGTTCTCTGTTTTAGTCCATTGATGGATGTATCTGTTGTTGTGCCAGTTCTGTCACAAGGAGCTCATAGGACCTGCTGTAGGCACATCTCATCATGAAAGGAGAAAGATCCCAGGAAGGCCCACACCTCCCTGAATGACAGACAAGGACTAAACCTGACAGAGAAGAAATGTAATTTTGCTGAAAACTCTGCACTGCCACCACATGGACCTCACAATTCAGTGCAGGGAGGTAACAATCTGGACATGACAGAGATCTAAGCTGTAATAAATGCTATTGTCCACACTTCCATACTTCCATGTCTTCTGTGTATGCTAGTCACTCTGGCCTATGATGAGAAATGGCAGAAGTGAGTGTGGTGAGCTTATTCTCCAGTGAGAGCTCTGTCCCTGCTCCCTCTCTCTCCAGACAGCAGGTCCCACAAAACCATCACAGAATCCCATTGTGCCAGGCACCCTGGAGATTGTTGGTGATTGTTTTGGAAACTTGTAACTTTAACAGATTGGTGTGAACTTCAATTGCTTTTCTTCCCTTTTGATCTTCACAGTAATCTGTGGTACCGTGTTAGATATCCAATTGACCAGTCCCCGCTGGTGTTTTTGTCCATGTCTTGTGATCCATGTTCATTGCATCTTCAGTAATATGGACTTACTATGGTTGCATCTTACAATAATAGGGACTTGTCATTTACTTACTGTCAGCTTAGGAGGCAACCAACAGCAGTGTTTAATGTTTGTGTTGAAAAAGCTACTCCTTTACACAGATGCAAACTCATTTCAGTCAGAGGGGAACCCCTTGTTCCGAGTTCTATAGCTCTGGGCACAACACATGCTATAAACCTTAATCACACTGGTCCTTCACTCCTAGTGTTTAACTGACAGATCCCAAAGGACTGATTAGACTGGCACATGGGTGTAAGTAGAGTATAGTTTGCCCCCTCCTCTGTCCTACTGCAAGATAACGCTTTTGTCTGTACCTTTGTCACAACTCTCTTCATGTGCCTCTACCTAAATCCCACCTGACTGTCATGATGAGCAGAGAAACACAAACTTCTCTCTTCATTCCTGCCCAGCAATGATCTGAGTCCCGAAGATTTTTATTGCTCTTCTCAGAATATCTCATGTTCAGTCCCAACACCATGTATGATTGAGAAGCTCAGGTGCGTTTTGTGTTGAGCCAAAACTATTTCCTTTCTAAAGTCCAGATATTTGTATAAGAGAATATCCCTGCTTACTAAAGAATTTACATGTCTCCTCGGTTCATCATTGTCTTCACAATAACAAAATTTGACTAATCAATTTTTGAATAAAGTAGTCACTGATCCTTCATGGAAAAATTACCTCATTCAGTTGCCAAAATACTGGTCCTTTTTAGAGTATTTCCTGATTCTTGGTGTTTGACAAGAAAATACTTGATGACTGACACGTCACTCTAAAGGGGCATAAAACCTAAGTGAGCAAAGAGAAGCAGAACTTAAAATCTGAGTCTCTTCTCTCTGTGTCTCTTTCTGCCTCTCCATATACGCATCTTTGCTACTGTGCTTTGTCTGATATCTATTAGATGAAGAAGTGGATGTCTTTATGGCCCAGATGTAACCAATCTCATTGAGTTTTCCTCTTGGCTATGAAAACTCAATTAGTGTAAAGCTGGGTTTACGGTGTTCATGTGTCTCCATCTCTTTGGCTCTTGCACATCTCATGCTGGCCACTCTATTCTTATTATTGCAAAAGTAGGAAATACGTCAGACATTGCCACCAATAGAAAATCATAAGCAAGATCCTGCCACAGGTGGTCCTAGCATTTGTTGTTCCGTCGAGGATAATGGCACAATGATAGGACAAAGACAATTACAGAAGAGTGCAGAAGAGAGCTTAACAGTGCAAGCAAAGTAGCAGAAAATCAGAATAGAGAGGAAACTGCCTCCAAAGTTGGGAAAAAGGAGTTTCATTAGTCTGTACTAACTCTTCCCCTGGCAGGCACTCCTCAGCGCAGGGAGGGAATTCTCATGCTCCTAGGTTTTCCAATGGGAAGGAGGTGCAGAAGTGGATAATCAGCTTCCTCAGCAGTCTGGGAGCTGGTTGAGTGGCTGCTTCACTTTCACAGTAGCAAAATTCAGAGCCATTGTTAGTTAAAGTGCATAGATCCAGTTAAAAATAAAGAACATTTAGGAGGACTTCCCTTTCTCTCACATATAGAATCCACTGATTCCCCAGTGTCTTGTGCAAGCACAGTTCTAAGATCACAGAAACTCTCAGAATGGGGGGCTCACAGAGATTTCTCTGTAGGGTATGAGAGACAATGATTGAGAACCAGATACTTCAGGTGCAAAATGAGAAAACACTGCCTTCTAATGTGCACCATCCAGATTCCTGTGAATAACGAAATGTGTTATCCTTTAATCGCTCTAAAAACCTGGAATTGGAGCTTCCTCGGTCTTCATGGGACTCCGTGTCTGGAGTCCATGAGTTTATTTCTGGGTCATTTGTTCCTCATGGATTCCATGTCTGGAATCAGCGAGCTCCTTTTCTGGCTTTCTGTCACTAGCCCCTCATGGAACTACATGACTGGAGTCCACAAGTTCCTTCAGCTTCTTTGCCATGCATGGGACTCCATAAGCTGGAATCTGTGAGTTCCTGTCATTTCCCTTGCCCTAATGAATACCATGGCTAGAGTTCTTGAGTTCTGGGAAACTCTTTTGCCCCTCATAGAATTGATGTCCCTGAGTTCAGTTCTTTCTGTTCTCTAATAAACTCTGCCTTAATTCTCTAAGTGCTTTCTGGTTTCAGTCTTAGACTTTCTACACCAAAAGCTGGAGACATAATAGCCCAGAGAACCCACATCAAGAGAAGATCACAGAAGAAGGAGAAGAAAGATTGGAAGGTTTCGAAAATGGGGAGGGTCCAGCTCTGGAAGGCAGAGCCTAGGCATTCCCAGGGCAAAACAATAAGGGGTAGAAACAATCCAGGATGATTCTAGAAGTCACCCTTGTGCCTCAACAGGAACACACAATGTCCTCTGGTACACACAGACACAGACAGATATACAGACAAATAGATACAGACATAGGCATGCGCACAGGATTTTTATTTTAAAAAGAAACCAGATGTGTTGGGGGAGGATGTTCATTGACTAGGAGACTGGGGAATGAGGATACGATCTCTCTCTCTCTCTCTCTCTCTCTCTCTCTCTCTCTCTCCATCCATCCATCCATCCATCCAAACATCCATCCATCCAAACATCCATCCATCCAAACATCCATCCATCTATCTATCTATCTATCTATCTATCTATCTATCTATCTATCTATCTATCTATCTATCTATCTATCTATCTATCTATCTATCTATCTGTCTGTCTATCCGTCTGTCTGTCTGTCTGTCTGTCCATCTATCCATCTATCAAGTTTAGAGGCAAGGGTTTGACAGCCACAGTGGGGTTCCTATGCTTAAGGGGAACACAGGAAAGGGTTCTGGGAAATGCCAGTGGGTCCTTGCACCTCATCAGAGAGGAAGACCCAGAGGAGAGTCTGGCATGCACATTAAAGGATTCTCTGGGGATTGGGGGGAAGGCACTGGGGGATGGGGAGGGAGCGGTGAGGGGAGGGAGGCATAGGGCGGTGGGAGGTTAGAGGGAGGGAGGGTACCGGTGTACCTGTTAAGTTTGTATGAGTGGAAATAAAAAACAAAGAAAAAGAAATAAATAAACTTAAAAAAAGATTTTCAAAGAATAATACAAAACAGTAATGTAAAAACTGTTGAATTCTGCTGTTCCTGAAAATATACAAAATTGATACTACATGAGACAGTATCTAGGTTTATCCACTTGACAGTGTGAGTTCTCCACATTGTATATTAATATTAAAAAATGTGGGATGTCTTCTCTAAATGCAGAACTTTTTCTGTAAATAATGCAGTATAAGACCTGAGGACAGCCCTTTCCCCAGCTGCTCGGGATGTGCTCAGTCCAGCCAGGACACACGGCACCCTAGGTAAGCACCCCCTGCTAACTCCTAAACCCCAGGTAACCCACTAGTCTCAGCTCCTCCCACCAGCCAGCCAGCTGGAGCAGGCGCTGCCCCAGGCCAGGGAGGACCCCTGGGACACTCTCCAGCTCCATAGATTAATTGTGCCTGGGACCAGCACCTCCCCCCTTTCCCCACCTACCTGGGATGCCAGCAGTCCAGCCAGGACACATGACGCCCTAGGTAACCACCCCTGCTCACCCCCAAACCTCAGGTAACCCACTAGTCCCAGCACCATTTCTTTGTCTTAAATGTGGGGTGTTTTAACTATTATTTGCTGTGGGGAGTTTCTATTTTGGTCGTATCTGTTTCGGGTGTGGAATGCCTCTTGTATTTGGATGGGCCTCTCATTCTTTAGATGAGGGAAGTTTTCATTTATGATAATTTGAAAAATTTCCTCAGGTGTGGTGTTTTGGGATTCTTGCTCTGTTATTCCATGAATGTGCATGTTAGGCTTCTTCAGGGTGTCCCATAACTCTCGAATCTTCCTGTCAAGTGTCTTTTTGGCTTTCACGACTTCTTCCATTGAGCTGGTTAATACTTCCACTTTGTCTTCAAGGTCTGAAATTCTATTTTCTGCTTCATTAATTCTGCTGATAAGACTCTCTGTTGAGTTCTGGGTTGAAGATAACTTGTCTTTTAATTCAATTTTAAACGCTTCCTGAGGCTGTTTTAACGGCTCTATGCCTGTTTGTGTTTCTTGAACTGTTTTCCTCATCTCCTCCAAGTGTCTGTTGTGTTCATTTTCAAATTGATTGATGTGGTTATTTAACTCTTTCCGGAAATCGACTTTCATAGTATTGATCATGGTGATGATCATGCTTTGAAAGTTGTTATCTTGGGATGGCTTTCTTGGCTATATTCTGTGAATTTGTTATGGTTGGAATCTATCATTATGGAGTTAATTCTTTTGGTGGGAGATTTGTCTTCTTGGGTTTTGTTTCTCATGGATCTGTGCTTTGACTTGAGCATCGTTGTTTTGTCTCTTAAGACCTTTCAGTTTTGCTGTGTTTTTGACTGAACTGATTAAGTTGGTATTACTGATATCTGGCAGTTATTAGTAGTGTTTGCCTTGGAGTTGGGAACGTTTGTCTGTTGTTATTGTTATTTCCTAGATGATGCTATTGGACTGTTAGTACATCAATTAAGTCAGGTTTAGTAGACAGGGGGTGAATATTAGTATGGTAGTGCACTTTTACAATTGAGTACCATGGTGATATGTGAGGGTGAGTGGTATAATCCCTGAAGTTGTATGTTTTGGGAGTGGCTATTTGGAAAAGGTAATCTACAGTGATTAATAATTGAAAGGAGCAGGAAGGTAAAAAGGGGGTTTACTAATCTTTGGGCTGGACGTGATGAATCTCTCCCATGTGATAGGATGATTTTAGAGGACTTCAGATATATTGCTTTTGTCCCCTAAAGCTTTGCTTGAGTTTCCTTTGGACTCTGTTGGACTCTGAAGAGCAGTGTGTCCTTCCTGCACCACGAGTGAGGGTCCCCAGCCCACCAGAGGGGAAGAGGGTCTGATGGCGATGGCAGAGCTCTTCATCTGTCACCTGGTGTGTGGCCCACCCAAGCTCGGGGCAGCCTTGGTGTTGCTCAGGCTGGCTGGTGGGAGGAGCTGGTATGAGTGAGTGACCTGTGGGGTGTTGGAACTTACCTGGGAAGGAGGACCATGACCCAGCATCCTGTCCCGGGCAGGCGGGAGGGACAGAGGGGCTGGTAGGATGGGGAGCGCCTTACCCGCGACCTGGGGCATGGCCCCCCAAGCTCAGGGAAGCCTGGATATTGCTCGGGCTGGCTGGCGGTAGGAGCTGGGATGAGCGGGTGACCTGGGGGCTGGTGGAACTTACCTGAAAGGAGGACCGCGAGCGAGCATCCTGTTCCGAGAGGGAGAGAGGGGCAGAGGGATCCATTTTTGCTTCTGAGGAACCATTTTTTTCTCAATCAAAATCAAATCTCCTCATTGCACCTTTGTCCCATTTGGGGCCTCATCCACTGACCATTTCACATTAAGCCTCACGTCAGTGACTTGCTTTGATACTCAAGACAGAAACACAGCAAGCTGCATGGTGTGGTACATCTAATACCTCCATTTCTTATTTTAGGAAGCCATCAGGACAAGATCAATAGCTTCACCAAACAGACATTATGATATTTGAATCACATTCACACACACACACACACACACACTCACACACACAGAGAGAGAGAGAGAGAGAGAGAGAGAGAGAGAGAGAGAGAGAGAGAGAGAGCACATCAGAGAGTTTTTTGGGCCTAAGATAGAGTTAAATTGTTTTCAATTTAAATTGAAACCATTGTCATCAAATATCAAGTTGGTGATGTCAACAGCCGAAGAAGAATTATAAGGTAGCTTAAGAGATTTTTTTTTTAATGTGGCTTTCATCATGTTTGGTGGTGGAAAACTGATGGCAAGATGAATTGGCTAGCCCAATTTTGTACATTTTGTATGAGAGCAGATACCGAGGCTGACTAAAGATATGGAAATGAACATTTTTGTTTTGAACAAATAGGACATGTAAAATAACAGTAATATGCTTTTCTGTTTCCTATCCTCCTAAGAGGTAGAAAACACACCAACTTTCACAGAGACTTGAGGGGAGATGAATTGAAGTTTCTTAAAAACCATTTTCTCTTGAGAAAACTGCCAAGCTAGTTTTCTTCAAGAAGTTTCTATGTGTCCGGTGGCCATAGTGAATAAAGTTATGCTGGTATTTGTTTTTGATTTTATCTAGTTTGTAACCCTGGTGAGTGCAGTCTGGGAATATACAGGGAGTCTCACCCATCCAACTGTTATTTCAACAGTTACAGAAGTTTCCTCATGACTTTGTCTAAAATCCAATGTGCTGAGTTCCAAAGAAAATGCTTTCATTTCTTGGAAACAAGTTTCTAAATCAAAAGTGACAGGCCACTAGGAGGTCAAAGACTATTTTTCCAGAAATTTTTTTTTCTTTTTCTTTTTTCTTTTTCTACTTTTTTAAAAATATTTTTTATTATTATTTGCGCTCATACAAACTTGGTAGGTACACCAGTTCCTTCCCTCCCTCCTCCTCCCTCCGACCCCCCTGCTCCCCCTCCCCTCACCCTCCCTTCCCATCCCCCATTGCCTCCCCCCCAATCCCCAGAGAATCCTTTAATGTGCATGCCAGACTGTCCTCTGGGCCCTCCTCTCCGATGACGTACAAGGACCCAGTGACATTTCCCTGAACCCTTTCCTGTGTTCCCCTTAAGCATAGGAACACTACTGTGGCTTTCAATCCCTTGCCTCCAAGGATCTTGGTGCCTTTAGCAAATGCTAGACTTTGTGGGGTCAATAGTGTGTTGGACATTGAGCAGGGCATGCAAAGTCCAATTATGATTGCTTCAGCCCTACCTTGTGTGGAGTATCTTGCATATCATTACTCCTCCCATCCTTGTGCTCTTACAATGTTACCGCCCCCTCTTCCGCAAATGTCCCCGAGCTTCAGGATGGGGAGAGATTAGTCTGGCCTAGTTCTAGGTGGTCGATATAGAGTCTCTGAAGTTCGGGATTGTGGTTTGTTGATTTTCTTTTGCAGTTTTGCTGCTCCTGCAATGCCCTTCACTCCATCCTGATGGGCATTGTATGTCACCCCCTGGCCAGAGACAAAAAGCTGTTAAACTGGAGTCTTATTATAAGAGCACATTCAAGGGTAGATGTAATAAAAGTAGGAAACCACAGTGAGGGAGGGGTCACTCACCCATTTGCAAAATGGTTACTTTTTATCTGCCAGATTATATGCCCTCCCCTTCTGGTGAGATCATACCCCCTCAGTTGTAAATGATCAGGAACGAACGTCTGTGAACTTAACCAGGTGGCTCATTACTTACTTGCAGTCCTTGATGAAGGCCTATTTTCTCTGCTGTAGCATGGTCCCCTCTCTTCTTGTTTCTGGTGTGGCCCTCCTTCCCTATCCCTCCTGTTCATAATCCTTGCAATTACTGTAGGTATTACAGAGATTTATCTTTGAGTGTCTCTAGGTGGGCTGAGTGAGGTTGGTACTAGGAGCCACCTATTAGGGAGTACATACAGTGCTTAATTTTCTGGGTCGGGGATACTTCACTTAATATAATTGTTTCTAATGACATCCATTTCCCAGCAAATTCCAGAAATTCATCATTTTTGATGGCTGAGTAGTATGAGTAGTACTCCATTGTATTGATGTACCACATTTTCCTTATCCACTTGTCAACTGTTGGACATTTGGGTTGATTCCTTGACTTTGCTATTGTAAACACTGCTCCTATGAACATGGTCATGGTTGTGCTATCGAAGTGAGTTTTTGTTGTATGTGGGGTTATTCCCAGAAGTGGAATAGCAGGGTCATATGGCATTTCTGTCTTTAATCTCTTTAAGAATCTCCAGACGGCTCGCCAGAGTGGCTGTATGAGCCTGCATTACCACCAGCAATATAGGAGAGTTCCCATCTCTCCACATCCTTTCCAACATTTGTTGTTGTTTGTATTGTGGATTTTTGCCATCCTGACCAGGGTGAGATGATATCTCAGGGAAGTTTTGATTTGCATTTCCCTGATGGATAAGAAAGTGGAGAATTTTTAAGATATTTGTTACACATTTTAATTTCATCCCTGGTGAAGTTTCTTTTAAGTTCCAGGGCCCATTTTTTAATTGGGCCATTTGTTTCCTTGGTGTTTAGTTTTCTAAGTTCTTTGTGCACTCTGGACAGCAGAGCTCTATCAGATATGTGGTTAGTGAAGATTTTCTCCCATTCTGTGGGTTGCCTTTGAGCTCGTGTTACAATCACTTTTCTGAACAGAAGCTCTTTAATTTCACAAGATCCCAACTGTGGAGAGTTGGTAGCAGTGACTGTGCCATTGGATGTCTGTTTAGGAACTGTTGGCCTAGCCCAATCAGCTCGATGGAGTTCCCTATCCTTTCAACTATGGTTTGTATAGTCTCTGTTCTTGTATCAAGGTACTTGATCCATTTGGAATTAAGTCTTGTACATGGTGACAAGTACAGGTCCAGTTTTAATCTTCTGCATGTGGAGATCCAGTTTTGCCAGCACCATTTGTTGAAGATACTGTTCTAATTCCATTGGATTTTTTGGGCCCCTTTGTCAGAGAGCAAATGGCTGTAATTTTGTGGGCTTATATCTGGGTCTTCAACCCTTATCGATTGATCTGTATGTCTATTTCGGATCCAGTACCAGGCTGTTTTTATAACTATGGATTTGTAGTATAGACTAAGGTTTGGTATGGTGATACCTGCAGCACTGCTTTTGTTACTCAGGATTGTCTTTGCTATCCTGGGTCTTTTGTGCCTCCATATGAATTTTGAGATTGTTTGGTCAACTTCTTTAAAGAATTGCTTTGGGATTTAATTGGTATTGCATTGAATTTGTATATTGCCTCTGGTAGGATGGTCATTTTTACAATGTTGATTCTGCCTACCAGGAACATGGGAGGTCTTTCCACCTTCTGGCGTCTTCTGCAATTTCTTTCTTTAGGGTTTTAAAGTTTTCATTGTAAAGGTCTTTTACCTCCTTGGTTAGGTTTATACCAAGGTATTTCATTTTTTTGAGGGCTATAGAAAATTGGATTGTTTCTCTCAGGGCTTTTTCACTTCTTGCATTCTGGGCATATAGGGAGGCCACTGATTTTTGTATGATTACGTAGAATTAAGCTGAACTTCTGTATTAGTTTCAGGAGCTTCCTGGTAGAGTTTTTGGGATCACTCAGGTATAAGATCATATCATCTGCAAACAGGGATAGCTTGACTTCTGCCTTGCCGATGTGAATCCCTTTTATGCACCTTTCTTCTCTTATGACTTCAGCTAAGACTTCAAGTATAATATTGAATAGAAGTGGTGAGAGTGGACAGCCTTGTCTAGTTCCTGATCGAAGTGGGAATGCTTCAAGTTTTTCCCCATTGAGTATAATCCTTGCTGTGGGCTTGTTGTATACAGCTTTTATTATATTGATAAAGGTTCCCTCTATTCCTACTGTCTGTAGCGTTTTGATCATAAAGGGCTGTTGGATCTTGTCAAAAGCTTTTTCTGCATCTATCGAGAGTATCATGTGGTCTTGGACTTTGGACTGGTTTATATGATCAATTACATTTATTGATTTGCGTATGTTGAACCAACCTTGTGTGCCGGGGATGAAGCCTACTTGGTCCCTGTGAATGATCTTTTTGATATGTTTTTTAATACGATTTGATAAGACTTCGTTAACAATCTTGGCATCTGTGTTCATTAGAGAGATTGGCCTATAGTTTCCTTTTTTAAGTGAATCTTTATTAGGTTTTGGGATTAAGACGATATTAGCTTCATAGAAGGAATTTGGTAGTGTTTCTTCCTTTGCTATTTGATGGAACAGTTTAAGGAGTATTGGTGTTATTAACTCCTTTAAATGCTTGGTAGAACTCTGTGTTGAATCCATCTGGTCCAGGACATTTTTTGGTGGGAAGTTTCGAGATTACTTCCTCAATTTCCTCATATGTTATAGGACTATATAAATAATTCACAATTTCCTGATTCAATTTAGGTAAGTTGTGTTTACTTAGGAATTCATCCATCTCTTTTGTGTTGTCAAATTTCACAGAGTATATGTTTTTGAAATATGATGCCATAATTCTCTGGATTTCTTGGGTATCAGTAGTGATGACTCCAATTTCATTTCTGATTTTGTTAATTTGTGTTTTCTCTCTCTTGCTTTTGGTTAATTTAGCTAGGGGTGTATCAATCTTACTGATTTTTTCAAAGAACCAGCTTTTTGACTGGTTGATTTTCTCTATCGTTTTCTTAATCTCGAATTCAGATATTTCTCCCCTTATTTTGCTAATGTCCTCTCCTCTACTACTTTTGGGATCAGATTGCTCTAGTTTCTCTAAAGCTTTAAGCTGCATTGTTAAGTTATTTACTTCTGATGTTTCCATTTTTTTGATGTAAGCATTGAGAGCTATGAACTTACCTCTTAGGACAGCTTTCATTGTGTCCCAGAGATTTTGGAATGTTGTATTTTCATTATCGTTTACTTTCAGGAAATCTTGAATTTCCTTTTTAATTTCTTCCTGAATCCAGTTCTCATTCAGCATCATATTGTTAAGTTTCCATGAGCTAGTGTATTTTCTCTTGTTTGTTGTGTTGTGGATGTCCAGGTTTAGGCCGTGGTGGTCTGATAGGCCACAGGCTACAATTTCAGCTTTCCTGTATATGTGGAGATTCATTTTGTGGCCCAATATGTGATGTATTTTGGAGAAAGTTCCGTGTGCTGCTGAGAAAAATGTGTATTCTTTGGTGCGTGGATAAAAAGTTCGATAGAGATCTGTAAGGTCCATTTCTTTCAGGGTTTGATTAAGTTCCAAAGTGTCTCTGTTAAGCTTTTGACCTGTTGATCTATCCCATGTTGAGAGGGTGGTGTTGAAATCCCCAAGGATTATCGTTTGGGGGTTGATTTCTCACTTTAGGCACTGCAGGATTTTCGTAATGAATGTGGAGGGGCCCGTATCGGGTGCATGAATGTTCAGTATTGTGAAATTTTCCTGGTGAATTGTACCTGTGACTAAAATTTATTATCCATCCGTGTCTCTTATGATTTTTTTTGGTTTGAAGTCCACTTTGTCCAACAGCATAATGGCTACCCCTGCCTGTTTCCTGTTTCCATTAGTTTGCAGAATTTTTGACCAGCCTTTCATTTTTAGAATGTGCCTATCTTTTTTGGTGAGATGAGTTTCCTGAAGGCAGCAGATTGATGGGTTGTGATTTTTAATCCAAGTTTGTAATCTGTGTCTCTTAATCGGTGAGTTAATACCATTGACATTTAATGTTATAATGGAGAAATTATTTTTAATTCTCGACATTTTTTATGTTTAGTGAATTTTGTAAGCTTATTATTTGACATTTATGTTTTTGTGGTATTATACTACCCTTCTGACCTCCTGGATTCGGTTGATTTTTTCTTCAAGTTTGCGTATCATTTCTAGCATTTTTTGAAGGCCTGGTTTGGTAGACACGTATCCCTTCAAGTGTTCTTTGTGCTGGAAAACTTTTCTTTCTTCCTCGATCATGACAGATAGTTTTGCCGGGTATATCAGTCTGGGTTGGCATTTTTGCTCATTTAATACATGAAGTACATCTCTCCAAGCTCTTCTTGCTTTTACTGTTTCCATTCGGAAGTAATTTGTTATTTTAGTCGGTTTGCCTTTAAATGTGACTTGCTTTTTTTCTCTTGAAGCTCTCAGGACCTTTTCTTTGTCTTGAATGTGGAGTGTTTTGACTATTATTTGCCGTCACGATTTTCTATTTTGGTCATATCTGTTTGGAGTGCGAAATGCCTCTTGTATTTGGATGGGCCTCTCATTGTTTAGTTGAGGGAAGTTTTCATTTACGACGAATTGAAAAATTTCCTCAGGTGTGGTATTTTGAGATTCTTGCTCTGGTATTCCATGAATGCGCATGTTAGGCTTCTTCAGGGTGCCCCATATCTCTTGAATGTTCCTCTCAAGTATCTTTTTGGCTTTAACAATCTCTTCCATTGAGCTGGTTAATTCTCCCACTTTGTCTTCAAGATCTGAAATTCTATTTTCAGCTTTGTTAGTTCTGCTGATAAGACTCTCTGTTGAGCTTTGGGTTGAAGATAACTTGTCTTTTAGTTCAATTTTAAACTCTGCCTGGGACTGTGTTAACTGCTCTATGCCTATTTTTGTTTCTTGAACTGTTTTTCTCAACTCCTCCAAATGCCTGTTGTGTTCCTGTTCAAAGTGGTTGATGCAGATGTTTAACTCCTCTTGGATTTCCTCTTTCATAGTGTTAATCATGGTAATGATCATACTTTGAAAGTCGTTGTCTTGGGTCTGGCTTTCTTGGCTGTTTTCTGTGAATTTGTTCTGCTTGGAATCCATCCTTAAGGAGTTAGTTCTTTCAGTGGGAGATGGGTCTCCTTGGGTTTTGTTTCTCATGGATCTGCACTTTGACTTG
The DNA here is from genome assembly GCA_023101885.1 of Typhlomys cinereus. Taxonomy (NCBI): domain Eukaryota; kingdom Metazoa; phylum Chordata; class Mammalia; order Rodentia; family Platacanthomyidae; genus Typhlomys; species Typhlomys cinereus. Next base: position 4,946,842 of record JALPQD010000044.1, read on the forward strand.
GGCATTGTTCTTTTGTCTTCTAGGGGTTTTCAGTTTCTGTGTGTTTTTGACTGAACACTTGGGCAGTTGTTACTACTGCTTGCCTTGGGGTTGGGTACATTTGTCTTTTGTTATTGTTATTTCCTAGTTGAGGCTATTAGGCTGTTAGTACATCAGTTAAGTCAGGTTAAGTAGACATGGGGTGAATATTAGTATGGTAGTGCACTTTTACGATGTAGTATTTTGGTGATACGTGAGAGTGAATGGTGTACTCAGTGTAGTTGTATATGTCTTTGGGGTGGCTGTATGGAAAAGTTAATCTACAGTGATTAATATTTGAAAGGAACAGTAAAGTGAAAAAAAAGGATGTTTACTTATCTTTGGGCTGGATGTGAAGAATCTTTCCCATGTGATAGGATGATTGTAGAGGTTTTCAGATGTATGGCCTTTAACCCTTAGAACTTTGCTTGAGTTTTCTTTGGACTCTATTGAATACTAAGTAGCAGTGTGTCTTCTGTAGACCATGTGCGTGGGTCCCCCCGGGGGTGGGGGGGAGCAGAGAGACAGAGGGGCTGATGTTGATGGTAGAATTCTTCACCTGGGACCTGGGACTTGGCTTAGTAGCCCTCCCAAGCTCCGGGGATGGAGGAATGTGATCAAGTCCTGTCCAGTTGGGCGGACAGGCGGGTGGGAGGGAGAAAGGGGGTGGGGTCTTGGGGCGCAGCCCAGGCCAAAGCCCGAGGCAGCCTGGGTGCCGCTGGGACACGGGGCGACCTGGGGGTCTCGGGCTGGGCGGACTCACCTGGGGAAGGCGGACAGAGAGGTGCGGTGGGGCAGACAAAGGCAGCGCAGGAGGGAGAAAGGGGGCTTTTTCCAGAATTTTTCCCCTCTGATACTGAGAATGAATTGAACATAAAATCCATCAATGATAAAGAATGTACTGAGCATTCAGCACATATCCAGCCAGATTCTATGAGGGTCAGAGAGGTTTTTTGCAAATTCTTACTTTAAAGTATAATAAATACTAAAAACATAAGCATATACTTGTAGTATTTGCTTACTTTCCTACCTTTAGAATGTGAAAAAAATCCTTTCTACCTATTGCTATTTGTGTTTGGCTTGGGAACACCAGAGAATTGTGACATGAAATTTCCAAATTGTTGCCTATTCATCTATATTCAAGGGTCTGACTAAATGCTGAATAACAGCAGATTGGGTCCAATGCATGCAGAAATAGCCCCAGTAGTAATGTGTTTTCACAGTTTTAGGCCCGACAATGTACATTAGTGTGCACTGGATCCGGAGGAAATTAAAACAACAATATTAAATTTCAGGGCACTCATGAAGGTGGATAGAGAGAACAGCATCTACATATTGTCCTTTGACCTTCACCTATGCTTTGTGACATGAAGGTACCCATAAACGCACCATGTTAATATGTCCAAATCACCAAAGCATGCTCAATATATTACATAGTATTCATTCTGAAATGGTCACAAAATCTTTTGATTTTCTGTCAGGGTAGAACAGATAGTCATTTTGAATGCAGCATGTTACACAACCAGATAAAATGTGGGTTCTGCCCTCTGGTGGGTAAGAGACATCATTGTGCAAGATAAAATGTGTATCTGTAAAACAAAGAAGCAGTTTCCTAAACCTGATTAAAAATCTGCAAAAGAATATGGATGCTTCCATTTTTTTCTTCCAGAAATTCCTTAAGGTAGGCATGATAGCACATGTATACTCAGAGGCTGAGGCAGGGGGATAGCTGTGCCCAGAAGTTCATGAACTAGGCAAAACAGTGATATACCAGCCTCACCAACCAACCAACCAACACACACACACACACACACACACACACACACACACACACACACACATCAGGAAGAGCAAGAAAACACTGGAAATTATAGCATTAAAAAAGCAACCAAATCAGGAAAACACAGTTTCAAATTTGACAATGCCCACATCAAACACGTCTTTCGAGAGGTTGGCATGAGAGTAGGAACAAGGTGGGAAGCCCGAAAGGAAAAGCATTTCCAAAGCCACACAAGACATTCCGTGTTGTGTCAAGTAGTAAATAAATCAGAGCTTTTTGCACTATTGCTCTCAACCTCTGGGCAGCATGAAAGGGGGGATTGTCTCTCACCATGTGAGTGATTCAGAAGGCTGAATCTTCAATTCACCTATATTCTGCTATAAAAGTTGTCGTGACTCCCTTAGCAATTTTTCAATTCTGCATCTCTTAAGCAATGGGAAAAGAAGAGGTTCATTCAATAAGATGTAAATCAACCACCCAGTACACAAAGAAGTCCTCCCTATTGATGATAAGGCAGAGAGTCATGTCATAAACAGCAACTTTTCCAATTTGAGAAGCAGATATTAACACAGGAACAATGTGTCCTGTATTGGGATCCCAGTAAAGAATGCTCAAGTTCAATCCTGGCTGTGTAAGGGTCATTGCTCTCAAACTAATGAAAAAAAAAAAACATCATTGATTGCATGAAATAAGGACTCAAGTTGCCTTGGTTTACAATCAAGACTTCCTACACACACGACCTGTGTATCCCCAAGCACATATGTATCTTCTCTGACCATGTTAATGTGTGAATTTATATCAGTTAGTGTCTGCTGGTTTCTTCTCTGCTTTCTTAACGTACTCCTTAACTCCACAGAACACTGGGTTTCTTCAAGTGCTTAGAGGGCCAATGCTGTTGTTACTGTATTTGTAGATGGACATCTTGAAAGAGCTACATTCATTATACAAAGTCATCACTGAAAACAGCAAAGTAAGAAACTCCATGGATAGGTTCTTAAAGACCTCACAAAAGCGGTGCCTGGAGACTCGAGCCTGTATTCACAGCAACTTCAGGGAATGAATAATCAGTTTACCAGTTCAATGTTTTCCTCAGCTCAAAAGCAAAATCAAAGCCACCATTGACTACTTAAGGACTTGATTCCTTAAGAGAAAAATAGGCAAGAAACCATGGAGACTCCGTTCAAACCTAGCACAAACAATTGTTTAATCCAAGATTTTCAGCTGAGGCTAATACTCAGTGTGCACCTGACAGTGTCTGTCAAACTCTATTTGTTTGCCAGGAAGCATCAAACTTTGCTTGTTCTGCACTTGCAGCCTTAATATGTTTGAAGAATTCACTATCTCTTATGGATACAAATGAGACTGAAAAATCAAAAACTGTGAGTGGAGCAGAGCTCTGACAACCATCAGAGAGAGAATCATGTCCAACACGTGAAAGTGAAGAGGAGTGAGAGAAGGTGTGTGAACCATTGCAGGTGGGGGTATTTTGTGACTGACACCAGCCACACTACAGCATTGCAAAAGCACTGTTGTCATGCAACAACCTCGATGGATTGAAACAATGATCAGGAACCAACATTATCAAATGATAGAAATACAATTCAAAACGGCAAAACACAGAGGAGTCCTTAAATTTATAATTCAATTCTCTTTCCAGAAGCAAGAGTAAGGAGAAAGGAAAGAAGGACCACTCAGACATTCAAAAACATGGCCTACTCTCTGTGTGTCAGCTGACAGATGCAGAATGATGAATGCTGCAGGGAGAGATTTCAGTGAACACGAAGTCTGAGTTTGTATGGCAATGTTTTCTGAGACCCTCCCCTTCCCCTAGGAGTGCACCCCACCACGAAAGGAGCTGAAGACGGTGCAGCACCAGGAACCCAATTGCCTGGCAAGCGCATAGCACTGACTCAACCACAGTTGCTGGAGACACCTTGATCTTGAGGGAGGAAGCACCCTCAGGGCGAGCAGCATGGGAGCAAGAAATAGGTACTGCATGTGACTGTCAGGGGTGAGCTCTGTTGGTTACAGATAGTCCATTCTCCCACTCTTTGCTCTTTACTTCTCGATTTGGCTGCGAAATGGTGTGACAACAGACGGATTTCCCTTGTACTGTGTATAACTGTTGACAACAAATTGGTACATCCAAGCACAGGACAAAGTTGCGGTTAGTGTAAATCACAGCAGGATCATGGTTTCCGGATTGCCATCCCCCCATAAACAGGCTTTCACCCATCTTGTCTGAATGCCCACAGCATGACTAATCTAGAGCAGGATTTGAAGAAAACCATCAGGTAGGCAGACTGTGACTCTTTTTCTCCTATGCATGTCAGAAGAGCTCTTTCTCTATTCTGAAATGCCATAGGAGAGGCTAGGAAACTATTCCCTTGGTTCTAACAGCCAGGCAAAACTATGTGCAAGCACCGCAGTGATCCTCCAGCTCCTATGACCAAACAGGCTTTGGTGCGGAGAAGGGTTTGTAATCTTCCATCTATTTTTAAAATAAATTTATTACATTTACATTTTATATACAAGCACCTTGCCTCCCTTGTTCCCCATCCCTTTTTCCTTCCTTTCTCTGTAGTTCTCATCCCATCCCAACCTCTCTCCTCTCCCTATGTTAGATCCAGTGTACTCCATCCTGTAATTCTGTCATTTGATTCTATGGGTCCTGGGATTCCTTCTATAAAATGTGTTGTCATGGGGTTAAAGTCTCTGTGACAGATCGAGGCCCTTCCTTCCTTGGGTGGACTGCTGATATGGGTTCTCCTTTACCTCTGTCTGACAGCTCATCCCTAAGGATCCTACTTCCTGAAACTAATTCCCCTGAATGTCATGGAGGACATGTTGACATGTCCACTACTGTGCAGGTCCTGTGAATTCAAGTCATATGGCCATGAGTTTCTGGCTGCAGTGCCCTATCTTATGAAGAGTGTCGTGTCTAGCAACAGAACTCTCCATCTTTAGGCTCTTACAGTCTTACCACTCCCTCTTCTACAAAATTCCCTGAGACTCTGGATTGGGAGAGATTTGCCTGGTCTGGTTCCAGATGATCATTGTAAGGTTTCCAGTGTTCTGTATTCAGGTTGTTTGTTGTCCATTTTGCTGTTCTTGCACTGCACAAGGCTGCATTCTGTCTGGGTGTTGAGATCCTCTCCCATCCAAAATTACATAAACTGTTGAAGAGAGGCCTTTATGTAAGAGAAGGGGAGGCAGGATCAGGAGTAGGGCACAGTAGTGGGTAGGGCCAAACTCCAGAACAGAATTCTGCTGTTTACCAATCACTACTTCCCCACACACGACTGGGAACACATGCCCAGTACTTCAAACCAGACCAGAATTTAAACATCCAAAGACAAGCATCAACACATGCTGGAGAGGACTGGACTAAATGTCTTGCTAATTATCGTCTTTCTTTATGGTGGCCTTATTTCTTTATTGGACTTTGTTCCTTTGTCTTCATTCTTTTTGGGTCTTCTTTGCCTTACCTTCCTGTTTCAAATCCTTTATGGATGTAAAATGTAATAAAAGACTTTCCCTTGGGTATGTCATTATGAGGGCTTGGAATTAGGTTCCACTTAAAAGGGATAACATGTGATGTCTGGTTTTCTATGTCTGAGATACTTCACTCATTATGATTTTTTCCACTTCCACCCATTTAGCAGCAAATTTCGTTAATTCATTTTTCATTTCTGTGTTGTATTCCATCATGCATATGTGCCACAATTTCATTATCTGTTCATCAACTATCAGATATCTAGGTTGATTCCTTGGTTACTGCAAATAGTACTGCAATGAACATAGATGTACATGTGTCACTACAGTACGATGAAGCAGTTTTTGTGGAAATTCCCAGCAGTGGTACAGCAGGGTCTTATGGCATTTCAATTTTTAACAATTTTAGGAACTGTCACACTGATCGACATAGTAGTTATACAAGTTTGAATTCCCACCAGCAATGTATGAAGGTTGCCTTCTACACATCTTCTCCAGCATGTGTTGTTGCATGTCTTTGGATGTTTGTGAGATGGTATTTGAGTTTCTCTGGTTGCTAAGGAGGTGTGACATTTTTAAGGTGTTTGTTAGACATTTCGATTTCTTCCTAGGAAAAATTTCTTCTAAGTTTCATTTCCCAGTTTCTACTGGGATGTTTATCTCCTTGGTGTGTAATTTTTTGAATTCTTTGTACACTCTAGGTATTAGTCCTCTCTCAGATGTGTGGTTAGTGAAGATTTACTCCCATTCTGTGGGTTGTCTTTTTGCCTAGTTTACAATATCCTTTGCAGAAGATTCAAACTAGACATTTATTTGTCACCATGCATGAAAAGCTACTCCAAATGCATCAACGACCTTAACATTAGAGCAGAGACTCTACAAATCTTAGAAGAAAGAGGAGGTAATTCCCTTGAACTGATTGGCCTATGCAAACACTTTCTAAACAGGACCTCAATAGCTCAGGAAATAGAACCAACTCTGAACAAATGGCATCTCATGAAATTAAAAAGCTTTTGTACATCTAGAGAAACTCCCAAACTATTATGATTCTGCCAATAGGCAGGTAGGAGTAGATTTCTGAGAGACAGTTTCACTATGTTTTGAGAGTCAGAGTCTCATGGTTGTATTGCTTCTAAACTAGACATCTTTGTCAGGCAGTGGTGAACAATCCTGTGGTGGAAAGTAAAAGAAAATGAAATCCAGCATGATAATTCAGTGGCAACTGACCTCGCCAGGTGAGTCTCTGGTATGCAGCTCTCATTTTCCCACTGTTCAATGTCTGTGTGGATCACCGGCACTCCTACTATGGAGCCCAGAAATACCTCATCATGTAAGGCTTAGAAAGTTTACTTTGCTTTCCTCCTAGGACATTCTTTTTAACATTTACTTGTTCCCCTAGTCAGGATTTGTTGACCACTGACACTGATATAACCACCTTGATTTAGTGAGTAAGTTAAGCAATTTGGTTTGACCTTGTACTGGTTTTGCAGTTCGCCTGCATGGTTGTTGATAAATGACCATCAAACGGCATAAGGGAACAAGGAGTTTATTTCCTTACAACAGTCCCGTTACAGTTCTCAGTCCAGCTTGATGGGAGAGCATGCACCAATACCAGGGCCAAGGGGACTGGCCACACCATCTCTATACAACATCTGAGAGAGGGACAATCCTTACTTGCCAAACCAGCATGTCTGGCCAAGTATACAGAAGGATGCCAACTTCTTCAACCAGCTCTCAGTATTTTATTCACCTGTTCAGGGCCTAGTCCCACCCACCATGGACTGGGCCTTCCCCATCAGCTAGACAATCTCTTGCAGGTTTGCTCTGGGATTAACTCAACCATTAATTCTCTACAAATGTGCCCGGAGCTCAAAACCTCAACTGTCAAGTTGACACATGTGCCTAACTGTGACAATTGGTAATTGTCTCATGCCAATGTGTAAAAGGATAAAGAACTATTCGATATGATATTTTCTTTACCAGACTTTGGTCTTAATATGGTATTCTCTTTTTGTGTCTTGATGCTTCACTTTAATGTTTATTCTGAGCTAAAATATTTCACTACTTTCATTTGAAAGAATTTACAAATAAATTATTGTTGTAAATTTCTAATTTTTCCATTTTACTAATTTTTTTCTGCTTTTCCAAGAGTATTAACTATTCATCCCTGGCTCCCTCTCTCCCCCTTCCCTCCCATCCATTCCTTTCCTTTCACCTTTCCCTTCCATTCTGTCACACTCATCTGCCTGTATGCTTCTATGGACTTCAGGGTTCATTCTGGTTTGTCTACTCCCGTGGGGGCTGAGGCCTCCAGAGTATAACAAGTTACCTCTCTTCAAAGTACCTCACTGATATGTGCATTTCTCTTCACTCATCCAGTTTTAGACCCAAGGTTTTCACTGTGTGTTCCCATTCTATGGCTATAATAACAGCTTCCTACAGAGCAGTTTGTTATACTGTCTTCCTATGCACAGGTATATGGCTGTCTTCCTTATTGATCTATTCCTTTTCCTTTTTTAGGTACTTGTTCAAGTTTATAGTAACAGGGATGGGTACTATTCTGACAAATAAGTCTTGAGTCCAATCAGAAAAGCATTGGTTATCTCCTTTGGTGCTCATGCCTCTATTACACTGGTGGTCGCCCGTTGCCATGGTGATCTATATTGCAATCTACAGATATCTCATGTTGTTGATGGTGCTGGTTTTTATTTCTTTCCCCCAGAAGCTTCTACGATATTTCATGATATTGTGTAAGATATCCAGCAAGGAGAAAGTCCTCAAACCAGTTCCAGCTGTTATATTTTGCCCATGTTCTGTAATCCATTTGTGTTGCATCTTCAGTAACAGGGTCTTACTGACAGTTTTGGAGAGCAACCACAGGCATGGCAAAAGCATAAAATGTTTGGGGGCCTTTAAGACCTGTCTGACAAACATTTTATCAGGAAGTGCCATATTCCTGTAACTTGTAATATAATTTTGTCCCTGGGTTCTAAGTGGATCAGCTCAAGACTTTCTTTTCCTTGTTTTGCTCACTCAATGCTTCTCTGCATGGTGACTGTCCATTCTTATTCCTTTCTTTAAAAGATGTTTTTTGACATATTACTGGCATAGGTTGTTCCTTTGGTGTTGCTTCCTACCGTCTTTGGGTTTTTCTATGAGTCCCTCTTTCCCTTCTATCTCCCATGTCCCTCCTGTCACAAATAAAATATTTATATATATATATATATTTTTTTTTCTTTCCACTCATACAAACTTAACAGGTACACTGGTCCCTTCCCTCCCTCCACCCCCCACCCCCCTGTGGCCCCTCCCCTCCCCCTTCCCTCCTCATCCCCCAGTGCCTCCCCCTCCCATCCCCAGAGCATCCTTTAATGAGCATGCCAAACTCTCCTCTGGGTCCTCCTCTCCGATGAGGTGTAAGGACCCAGTGGCATTTCCCAGAACCGTTTCCTGTGTTCCCCTTTAGCTGTGCTGTCAATCCCTTGCCTCCCAGGATCCTAGTGCCTTTAGCAAACGCTAGACTTTGTGGGGTCAATAGTGTGTTGGACATTGCACATGGTATGCAAAGTCCAAATATGATTGCTTCGGGCCTAACTTGTGTGGAGTATCTTGCATATCATTACTCCTTCCATCATTGTGCTCTTACAATCTTACTGCCCTCTCTTCCGCAAATTTCCCTGAGCTTCAGGATGGGGAGAGATTAGGCTGGCCTAGTTCCAGGTGGTCGATATAGAGTCTCTGATGTTCTGGATTATGGTTTGTTGATTTATTTTTTTTCAGTTTTGCTGCTCCTGCAATGCCCTTCACTCCATCCTGATGGGTATTGGATATCGCCCCCTGGCTAGAGATAAAAACCTGCTAAATTAGAGTCTTGTTATAAGAGTATATTCAAAGGTAGATGTTTTATTTTTAAGTTTTTTGTACTTGTATTTATTTTTATTTTTTTTATTTTGGTGTTTTTGAAAAATAGACTTCAGACTTTCAAAATATCGTTATGGAATTATTGATTGCTACGAATATTTAAAATCTGGATTCTAATCTTTTTGTGTTTATATTAGAGAAGATGTAAAATTGACTTGAATACGTTGAATATATTGAATATATTGAAGTTGAAAATGTGACTTGTATAGGGACAAACGTTGAATGTAACATTTTAAAAGTAATGTGCTTCAAAACACATTTCTTTTCAAGGTGACAAGGGGTAGACTGTGCTCATTAGACATATAGGTGTCATCTTGACAATCAAAGGTTATACTATGCGCACATCTTTGAGGGTTTAGTAGTTAAGCCATAATCAAGCTTGCAGAAGATTGTCTGATTGATAAGGAAAGATCCCTGTTCATAAGGTATGGGACAATTCCATGGGCATCTAGCTGTGTTACATGAAGGAAGTTGGTCAGTAGTTTAGTATCTGTCAGCATAATTTGGTAGTCTTGTCATCTGGCAAGTGATAAAGGCTCCTATCAGTAAAACCTGTGAATGCAATTGAGTCCAGTTCCCTGGATTCTTGGTATAAGATCTGATCTAAATGTGAATGAAATCTGTAACCAGATTCAGGGACATTGAACAATTTTTTCCCGCCTTTCCTTTTTCTCTCAGGTCCCTTTTGTGTCCTGACACAGTGCCAGTATTTCTGCATTGCAGACCCTGTGCTTTTCCTTGTTTTTTAAAAATATTTTATTTATTTATTTATTTATTTAGAGTGTTTGTGGGTGTGTGTGTTTATATCAAAAGGGACTGTGCATCACTGTGGAGGATTAAGGGTGACTTTGGGAATCATTCTGGATTGCTTCTACCTCAGTCTTGCTTTGCTCTAGGATTTCTCAGGCTCTGCCCACCACTCCTGCCATTTCTGCCTGGCATTTTTCATGGGACTTGGGATCTGAACTGAGGAGACAGTCTTAACCCCTGAGCCATCTCTGCAGCCCATGAACAAAAAAACTTGACTAGGCTGTAGTGTTGTCTGTTGGGTAACATTCACCACTTTCCTGTTAGTGGAGAAAATCCTTTCTCTCTCCAGCTTGGGTCCTCTGAGTCCTGAACTCTTAAGTGTGAAGCTGAAACATGAAAATGTGTACAATGTATTTCATTCCACTAGTTTCACAAAACCAAGTGCCAGGAAGATATATGCAGGGGTTTTATGGCATATTAAATATAAAACCACAAGATTTAGAACAAGAACTGTTCCACTGTTCGTGTCTAGAAGATCCACCATAAACAAGAACCTCATGGGAAAAGGCTTCTAATTACCTGTCCCTCTCTCATGAACCTTATGGAGGATGTTGCCACAACCCCTGTTCTGGACCTCTATTCATCCATTCAGTTACACTCAGTGATGTCCCTGTGGACTATGGACAAAATGTTTGTGTAGGTGAACTTGCCTAGTCCTATGGTCTTTCCCAGTAAATGAACTTGAATTTGCCTTTTGGGATGCATTGGTGATTAACTTGCTCCCAAGTTGTCCCAGGGTAGCCTTGGGTATTTAGTTTGGTGAGGAAGGAAGAATGATACAAGAGGGAGAAGTTGCTGTAAAGGAGGACACTAGCCAGTGAGCATGAGGGCAGTGGACAGAGAGTAAGTGTAAGGGGGTGCCAACAGCACCAGAGCCTGACCAGGAGGCTACTGAGGAAACCTGTGAAACAGAGGCTGCAGAGGAATCCTGGAAGTTGATGTGGAGTGCAGTAGACCTAGAAGTTTAGAGGGAAGGTAGGAGGAGAGACTGTTCAGGGAGAATGTAGGATGGCCATTGAGCAGGCAAAAAGATAGGGAGGAGGGCGAGGCATGGAGTAGGCAGAAGGTTCAGGTGAATGTAGGAATGATCACACCAACAAGAGGTTTACGGAGGAGGTATGATATGAGGAAGCAATGAGTTCAGGAGTATGGTGAGGAGAATAGCGTGCTCCTAAATCATGGGAAGGTGGGAGAACCCAGAACTCCTGAATGCGCTCTATCATTGGAAGAGTATGAGGACTGCACGAAAATTTTGGGAAACATACTTCGTATGTGTAGCTCTTCAGGAAGGTAGGAGGGTACTGTGTGTAGACCAATTGGGGTACTGTGTGGAAAGGTGAGGAAAATGAAGATGGAGCAATAATGAAGTCAACAGGCGGTCAGAAGGCAGGGAATGTGAGTGAGTGGATCAAAGAAAGGACAGAAATTTGTGGGAAGTTTCAGAGAGTCGTGATCCGAATGCAATATTGGTAGAGGGAGGAGACAATGATTTGGAAAATGTTAACAACTGAAGCATAGGCCTGATGTCTGGAGAGTGTGGTATGTTTCAGAGAGAGACTGAAAAGGAGGTCACAAGGAAAAAAATGGGCACAAGAGGAAGGAGGGTACAAAAAATACCAATCAGAATACATGATGCATGTGTGGACTTTGGTGATTACTCCAGGTCATTGCACTTGTTTGTCACTTGGAGCTCTGTGGAAACAACATCACTGCAGTAAGGATGACCCCAGAGGAAGGACTGAGGAAGACTCCAAGTGCCATCTGCCCACATAGGAGGTGCAAATTGTGTCCCCAGATCTTAGCACCAAAGCCTTGTTGTCCTATTAGTTTCCAGAAGGTTGCTGCAGCACACTGTGATCATGGTATCAGCAACGTGTTGTGATGGTGGTGTCTTTCTGATGAATATCAAGCAACCCTAGTGGAACGATGAACAATTTCATTGTAGGGTGTTAATGATAAACTGTTAAGCATTAGAATAGCATGCAGTCTGTCACTGTTCTCTTTCGTTATATGCTCCAGGGTTGATGTCAAAAACAACATTCATAAGCAACTTATGTTTAGGAAAGCTTAGGTGATCCATCAGATCGATTCCAGAAAAGTAATGAATCTCCTGAGATAGCTGGGGTTAGAAGATGCTGTGTGCACACAGAAATCAAGCTTTGCATGGGGAAACACAAAGTCAAAGGCAAGATGTGACTTTACACGAAACCCATTAGCTACTGGTGCAGATGAATCATGACAAAAGTGTGTATCTCTGCAAGAAACGAGGAGATTGGTAGCTCATAATCTATTCCTGGCCATGAAAAAGAAGGTATTTATGTGATGGATCCATGGCTGTTTGGCTGTGACTAAGAGGAAGTTTAAACAGGGTTCTGCACTGAAGGGAACTTTCCTAATGTTGAGCTGATGCTCCCACCAGAACTAATCAGAGTATATGAAAGAAAATCCATATTTAACCTAATATTTAGAATTGCTAAGCATAGCATTGTCATTATCCATCTCATTATTAAGAAGACAACACTGAAAAGGAGAAAAGGTTTGGATTCCTCAGGTTTTCAAATAGAGTCACTGAAATTGATTTTCATTTGTGGTGGGACCAAATACTCAGCACTGCTACCAAGTTGACTTTATCATCTACTGTCGGAATGCAATCATCTGGGAGTTTCAGAGATTCCATAATTTAATACATGGTATTACAAAGTAATCTGTTCACACTCATCATGGTGATCTGTGATGTGAAATGACAGGAATGAGTGTGTGAGGACCATAATCCTCAGTAAGAGCTTCTGCCTCTCCTCTTTCTGACTCTAATCAACAGGTCTATGACCCCTTCAGTGATCCTCATCCTGCATGGTACACTGACAATACCAGAGTGCTGTGTATACCCCACCACTACCCAGACCCACTCTCACATCAGGCAAAAGGAAAACTCCCGTGAGGGGCTCTGGAGTGGTGAGGAGAACCTGTGCTGTAAACCTCAATCACACAGGCCCTTCACTGCTAGTGTTAAGGTGCACAGATCCCAAAGGACTGACTGAGGCAGGCACATGCCATTTAATGTTGTTTTCCTCCTCCCAGTCATTCTCTAAGAACGAGCTTTTGTCTACACCATTCCACCTCCTCCACTTGCTTATGGCGCATGATTATCACTGCATAGATTCCGGTGTGTGAAGTTTGTTCATCCCCCAAGTACTTGATGATTAACATATTAACATTGTGAGGCATAAAACACAACAAAAATAAGGGAAAACAAACTTCAAATTTGAGTCTCTTTCTTTCTGTCTCTTTTTGTACATGTCTGTGATTTAGTTGTTTTAATAACATACCTGAGTTGTCAAGTCCACGATTTGCCAGATTAAAGTAACCTCATTCAAATATCTGCTTAGCAATCCAAACTAAAAATGTCTGGAGCTCAGCTATTGCTGTTCTTCGCATGCAACCATTTCGACTCTCTGGCTCTTCCACGTCTCACATTGACCACTCCATCCTTATGAGTGCTCGAATGAGAAACTTTGCTCTTACTGTCATGAACAGAAAAGCATCAGCTACATTGCAGGGCAGGTGCTTGGAGACTTTCTTCCTCTCACAAGCAGTAAGAACAGTTTTTCAGGGAAAAGGCCACTGTGGAGGAGTACAGGAGTGCACTTAAGTAACCGCAGCTAGTTTTGTTTTGCCTGCAGCACTTCTTCCCTAGCCAGGCAGTCCTCAGCACAGAGAGGGAATTCTCTTTGATTTCATCCAAAGGGAAAAAGAATAGAGGGATGGATAATCAGGTTCTGCCGGTCTCTGATTCACTGGATAAATGGCTCCAACAGTTGAAAAATCTCAGAAATGTCTGTCCTTGTAAACTTACACCTGTGGATATTGTTAGCAACAAAGGACATTGAGGAGGTGTCCCATGTCTGCCACTTGTAGAAGTCACTGAATTCCCCAGTGACCTGCCCTGCACAGATCCTGCTGCACTAAGAATCCTAGCTCACATTGTGGGGGTTAACAAAGACTGAGATGTGGAGGAAGGAGGAAACTGGTGAAAGCTAGAAACTTCCATTCATATATGAGGAAATACTGACACTTAATATTTAGCATGTTGATTACTTTTCATAGCAAAGTATGCTCTCCTTCAATTTGACTGAAAATGTAGAGCTTTTGTTCTAATGAAACACATACAATAATGGTAACTACATAGGAACATAGATATGCTCTTGCACTTGATATTGTTAATTACTTGAGATTTTATACTTATATGACAATGCCATAGTGAATGACTAAACACAAATTTTTGTCAATCACTGTCAGAAAAATACGGAGGGCATATTCACAAATAAACTCAGGAGTTCCAATGGTGCCTATTCTTTCTCACAAAGATCCTAATCTGTTATACATACTTCCACTATAATGGGCAAAATCAAAGAGTCCTCCTAGCCTGCGCTATGTCACCTCAGCCATGTCATCTCTGCTCAGCACTGTCACCACATTTTCCTCACTCCACGTTTTTCACTGCAACCCTGCCCCACAATATGCTTCCCGCATAGCGCAGCAAGAATGCATGTTACACAAAAAAAACCTCAAATCAGAGTCTTCCTTTCATCTCAGGTTAGAAAAACTGCAAGCTGCATGGGGCGGACAGAGTGAATACATCCCTTCAATACTTTATCAACTTCACAAGTTCACCACCTAAAATGTATCTTAATATTAGTTATGAGTGAATTATCACAAAGGTATTAATTACAAATAGAATGCAGCAATATACATACAAGAAGGTTTCATGGCTATTTTTAATTCTTTAGGGCATTTACATGAAACAATGTTTCCCTAAATAAGTGTAACATTATGTGAAAATTTCTATATGTTACTGGCCATATTCAGTGGATGAACAAATCAAAATTGATCACATTAATTTTTAAAAATTTACTGATCATTCTTTTTAATGGAAATTCATTTACATGAATTTGCGTGTCATTGTTGCACAGGGGCCATGCTAATCTACTCTATATCATTGCAATTTTAGTATATGTGCTGTCAAAGTGAGCACCAGGAACTTCTTTATTTAGTGTTCCTTGTGAAATACTGAGAACCCACAGAGAAGAACAGAATTCATTGGAGAAATAATCTGAATATTAAAATCTTTTTACAATGATACAGAGAAATAGCTCTCTTGATTAATGTCCTTGAGTGAAATCCAAACAATTAGACTCCCCATAACAAACAAAAAGGTGTAAGGAGAGAGGGTATTTTATGTTTTCCTCTGACATCCAACCATGAGCCACTGCATGCAGATGTCAATGAAAATGAAATGCACCTCTTACTATTACACAATACACATTTTGTCAAGGTGAATGATACCATTTGAAATTCTGTCACTGTGAAAGGGATACTCATTACTAATATAACAGGTATCCCCCTCGACAGAGGTAACACAATCTGATAAACTGTAGAGTTTGCTCTCTGATGATCTCAGGGTTATAATCACCAGAAAAAAAAGCATATTACTGCAAGACAAGGAAAGAATTTCAGAAACATGACCCTAAATTTACATAAGAACCATTTACATGGTTATCCAAGACACATTCTATGTAGGACCCTGTAGTGTGTGTCCACTTGAGAGACAGGAGGATGGCAAGAGAACAGGAAGACTTCTCAGAAATTGACTGAAACGCTAGCAAAGAAGACCTGCATGTTCACAATAATCAGGCTTCATATTTATTCTGCCTAATTTAGAGCTTGCAATAGAGGGGTCTATATCAGAGGAGCAAACAAGGTTGAAAACTCAAAAGGAAAGTTCCCAAAGTCATGCAAGTTTTACTTTGATTTCCCTCAAGTCAAAAGGAATGGGAACTTCTTCTAGGATACCTACAACTATTTGTTTAACTTTAATGGGTGGACTGCCATTCAACACATCGTTACTAAAGAATCCTGGATCCAGATGTAAATTCTATGAAACTTGTTAGCAGGGTCTCCGCATTTTCTGTTAATGTCCCTCCTGATGAACAGGTAACCAGAGGTTCCATTTAATGATGTGTAGAGCAAACACCCACTACAAAATGTTTTCTCCGAGGTGATAAGGAAGACTTTTTTCTCCTTCTAGAAGGGCGAGCATCCTCATTTGAGAAGTAGATGAAAGTAGACCATCACAGTGAGCAGAGCCAGATAATGTAGGCACACTGGTCATCGCCACATCCTTGCTGTGTATGGAGCAGTTCCCTCATACAGTAGGCAGAGGAGGACCATTATCATGAGCATGGTGTCAGAATGGTATTGTGTGGAAGATAATTTTATATTCCAACACTGATGATCTGTGTCATTAAGTCCAAGCGTATTTGCTGCTTCTTTGCCCAAGTTAGGATTGTGAAACCATAACAATGCATGTCTGTCAGTTTTCGAATCTGCTCATTAACAACATTCCTAAATCTCTTTAGATTTTTGACTGTCTTCTGATTCTCAGAGGGACAATACTATTGTTATGATTGTATATGTGCATGGACATTGTAGAAAGAAATAGAATTATTACATTATGTCACCAATTAATTCAACAGAGTGAGAAAACGCATATGGAGATTCCTGAAGATCTCACCTGACTCATAACTGGAGACACAGTCCTGGATTCTAAACTCATTGAAAGAAAGGCAATTTATACTGAAGCTCTTCATCAACTAAATGGCAAGATTAATGTCAGTTGAACAATTTGGTGAACACCTACCATCAACATAAATTTTGGGATCATGAGAATCAGCCCAACATCAGAAGCAACTTAACGTTTTACACTTACAGAGACAATTGCTAAGTCTGTATCTTATGTCTGCACTCTAACTCTATTTGCCTGCTGAAAAAGATCATGCTTTAAATAACCCTGTATTTGCATGCCAATTCTGGTATTAGAAACATGAACTATTACTTCTGGCACAAAAAAGGATAAATCAAAATCCATTATTTACAGAATTCTAGCAGATATCATGCATTAATGGAATTGAAACATGAAGAGAATGTAGGTTTCTGAACCTTTGCTGGTGAGTGGTACTTTGTGACTGTGCCCAGCTAATCTACAGTATCATCCAGATGCACAGCAATGTCACGGTTGCCTTCCAACAACTTGGGATTTCTCAAACAATGACAGGAAAGCATCTTTATTAACTTATGACAATAAAGCCACAGAAAACAAATCAATGCCTGCAGTTTGTCCATCACTCTATTTCCTAAGGGAAATGGAAAGCACCTATGAAACAAGACCTGTCTATGCCACAGCATCTTCAACTCATCTGAAGATACCGTCTCCCCACTGGTCCTTTTCCCAGATTCATGACTCAGGTTTGTTCTGTGACCCATTTGCGCGAGTGTTAGGTGAGCCTGGTGGGAGTGTGTGGGTGTGGGGGGTGTTTTTAGGGACCCACGTGACCATACCTGGTGTTCACCGGTCAGGGAGTCAATATGGGAATATGCATCTCCACCAAGGAATCTCAAAACAGTCGAGCCCCAGGAAGCCAAGTTCCTGACAAGAGCATAGGACTGGCTGTCTCCTGCCACCTCCTACATTTTCCAAGATTGCTCTTGTGCAAGGAAGCACCCTCAGTCCTCCAGAGCTTGGGAGGTAAGAAATAACTATTGACAGTGAACAACTGCAGGCCACCTGTGCTCTCACTCTTTGCGCTTTACTCTGACTTATCTGTAGAATGAATATGATACTGGAGATAATAGGTTGCTGTATTGCTAATGAATATCGATTACATGGATTTTCACATACAAGCTGAGGGATGAATCTAAAATTCATGCAAATCTGAGGAGGATGCCATTCCACCAAGTCAAACTTCTCAGGTTCTCTTATGCTGCCATCAATCACAGGCAGGGTTTCATCCATCTAGTCTAAATGTCCACAGTACAGCAAATCTGAGATGTGGCAACAGGAGAACAAAAAGGGCAAGCCAAACTATGGCTGCTACTCTCCTCTCCATGGCAGAGCACCTGCGTTTGATACCTTTCTTTCCTTCAATTCACAATCCAGGTTGGATCTAAATTGAGCAAGCTACTGAACTTGGGTTCTACTTGTGAGTGAAGAGTAGAAACTTTCTCAAGGGGAGAGAAACTACACATAGACCTTTACTGTCTCAAGGTATGAGGGTTGTCAAGTTTTTCCCTCATTAGTCCGCAATGTAGCGAAATCCATAGTTTTATAGTGACCCAGTCATTGGAAACCCAAGGATGCAATTCTGTCCCACACAAATGTAAGTTGGTGGCACATGGTCTTGCCCCTTGGGCTCATGAAAAGCAAAGTTGGCCACAACCCACAGGTGGTGTTTCCCAATATGTAGGATGATGGGGCATGCATGAGAGCCCCTCTATGTTCATGGTTTTCATCGGTGCCAGGGAAAACAACATGTAGAGCAGGGCCAAATCCTTCACAGGTTGCTGAAGCCCAGGCCCTTGCAACAGGCAGAACAGTAGGGTGGGCCACAGGCCTGGAGTATACTGAACTCATGGAGATGTCCCTCAGGTCCTCCCAGAATAACCTTGAAAAAGTCCCCAAAATCTGTGGGGTGACCTGCTGGACAGCCAAGGCTCTCGTATGACCACAAGATCCACCGCATCTGTCCTGGAATGTACATATCTTCAGAGTCTTTGAAATGGTTTTCCTGTCTCTATAGGCAAACCAACTGGTGGAGGCCCACGTGACACCAGGCCCATCTGACTAACGAGAGGCAAGCGCAACATGGAACCTCACATCTGTTGTCAGTTAGTCAATAAGGAGTTCTCAGGAGAGACCTGTGGCTGTCTTAGAAACACACTGGGCATGCAGTTAAGAGTGGAAAAATCAGAGACGGTTTGGTTGTGTTCCTCATATCATTAGAATTCTTCTTAGTTTCCTTCACTGACAAGGTAGGTACCACCAATCCTTAGAATCAGAGCAGACATCACACCATGACTGAGTTAGTTTGTTAGGACAGATATGCCGTCACATTTTGCTGTGGTTTGAATTCTTGAGTTTGGACTCCAGAGTACATCCTGCTTTTTTCCATGAACAGAGAAGTTGGAGACTCTGGGTACATGGTGATACACTAGGGCTAGGGCCGTTACTTCTTTATTTTTCATTTTTTATTAAGTTTCTTTTTTTGTTTTGTTTTAAAAGAGTAATGAAGAGTTGTCCTTTTCCTTTCCATCCTTCACACTTTCCTCTCCCAACCTCCTCTCAGTTAACAAATCCATCCACACCCTCTCACTCTCCTGTCTGTCTGCTTCTGTAGGCCCCACGTTCTCCCTGGATCATCTGCAACAGTGGGGGCTTAGGCTTCTGTGGCAGACCAAGTAGCCCTTCCACCAAAAGAACAAAAGGCTCACTAAAGGGCATGCCCTTTCACCTGTACAGCCTGAACCCCCAAGGTTCTCACTTTATGCAACATTTTTCCTGAGATCCTCACTAGTACATGAGGGAACTGTTGACATGTCAGCCATTGTGTAGGTCTGGTGACAATTAAGTCGATTACTCTCATTGCAGAGGGTTCCTGGATACAGCAGCTCTGGAACGAGTGGAATCTCTTGGCCAGTGGTGGAGCTCCCCATCCCTACACTCCTATAATCTTACCAAACCTCTTCCATAAGACTCCTTGAACCTTAGGCCAGGAAGGGTTTGGTTGGCCTAATTTTGGCTGAATGTTCATGGTCTACATTCTGGTTCACTGTGGTTGTCTGTTTCACTGCTCTTCCATTTCACTAGACTGTCTTTATTGGGCGTTGAGATCTTCTCTTATGCAAAGACAAAAGTGAGAGGTGTTGTGTGCCAGTGGTTAGTAATGAAACATCTGATTCTGTCTGCTGTCAGTTTTCACCCTTTCTCCTGTTGTTTATGCTGGATTTCAGTGCAAAGCACGTTTCCTCCATGGAGTGGAGGATAGAAGGCGGTTAAGGGCTAGTAAGCATTGGCTGGTTACCTGGAAGCTAACTCTCCTCCTTACTGTTTCTTATTCCCGCTCTTCCCACTCCTTTAAGACTTTTCTTATATAAAAGCTTTGTAAAACTGTTTCCCCATGGTCTTCGTGTCTGCTCTTTTGTGATCTGCTTCCACTCCCCATTCCTCCTTGCTATAAAAGTCGAGAATCGTGGTGAGCTATGCCAGAATGTTTAGACAGAATGTCTAGAGTCACATCTTGGCTGTGAGTGGCATAGTTCCTTCATGAATTAGACAGAGGAGGACCATCATAGTGAACATGGTGCAAGGATGGTATTGCCTGGGGAGTAGTCACATATTTGTACACTGACGATCTTTCTAACCAACCCCAAAGCATATTTGTAATTTCTCTGCCAGAGTCAGGGTTGCAAAACCATATCAATGCATGTCTACCTGCTTTCTCCTCTGCTCATTAACATGCATGTCAATCCCTTAAAATAAACAGAGTCTTGTTCTGTTCAAAGGGACAGCACTATTGTTTCCAGTGTATCTGTGGATAGATATTCTTTAAAGTTCAAGAATTATTACACAACATCATTAATTAAATCAACACAGTGAGAAAAACCATGTGGAAATTCCTAAAGGCCTCACCTGAGCCATAACTGGAGACACCAATATTGTATTATAAACCCAGTGAAAGACTGATTAATTATAGCTATAAGTTAAAGTACATCAACTCAATTGCAAAGTCGGTGCCACTCTTGGGAATTGGAGAGTCTCTTCCATCAAGATAAAAAGTATAGGGATGTAGCAGTCTCGGTGTCCCACAGAGATCCTTGGGAGTGGGGATAAGCAGGTGTGAAGTCAACTACTCAGACTCTGGAAATCAGGTGAGTGGCAAAGCAGACTCGCAGACTTGCAGGCTCATTTATTATAAATATGGAACTGCTTATATGCCCCACCCAACATCCCATAAGTCCCAGCATGAGGTTTTTTACTGTGTTGTCCTGTCCGGGTTTGTCCTCTCAGTCAGATCATTTGACATCAACACCAGGCACGGCAGCAGGTTATAGCTTGGAAAGTTGCATTCGTGCATGTGGCCCATACAGACAATACAGACCTGCTTGGTCCATTCCTCCTACATATCCATCCTTTTTATTTATTTTGACAGCCAGCGGTTGCCAGAGTTCTTTGCTCTGACCTTGAGGCAGCGACCCAGCATAATGGACTGGCTGGCACATGCCTTAGGTCGGAGACCACTCTCGTGTGGACCCTTACCCGTCATTGGCTACCAGCCCTCGAAGGACCTCTCCTCTGGATAGCATACCAGGATATGTGGGTAGTAATTAGACCAAGCCTCACGAATCTATGCAATACAAGCTTGAACCACGTTTCTGGGGGGGGGGGCATGGCTTGTATGTTCAAGAGCCATAAGTGCCTGTAGCATGGTCTTGTTGATGGAGCACTGCTGAGAGACGTGCTGAGGGAAACACTTAAGCCATATAATTAACAAAAGAACAATTCCTCCTATGATAACCTAAATTACAATCCAAGAGGGATCAAACAGCCTTTTAAAGTTGGTCCCAGCTTCTGGTTACAAACCCAGTATTTATAAGCGGGGGAGCTACATGCATTAAGTTAATATGTTCTATCTGTTGACTCAAAGTCAATGAGTAATTAAGGAAGGCCTGAGACCAAGGCCCCTTGATATACTGAGAAAGTTGTTCATGAGCCTTTGAAATGTTGGAGACCCGATAGACAAGAAAAAAGACAAAAACTAACTCTTCAATACATCACATCCAGGAGGATAAATGTATGGCACTTCTGTGAACCAATATTGTTGATTTAAGTTGGGAATGACTTGAAAACATTAAAGCCACATGAGAAAAAACTAGTAAATCAAAATGTCAAAGATGACAGAGACCACACTTTTTCTCTTTGGAAAAGAATTAGAAATACTAATGATGACAACTCACTCAAAGCTTCTTCAAAAATTTGCCTTTAAGTATTTTTGAACTGCCTCAAAGAATTATTAACTAACTTATGAGAAGTGGGCAGCTAGAAAAAACTCGTGGAATCCATGAGAAACAGGCATGGAACTAAAAATGGACTCAGTATCAGAGGGCCATGAGGGGCTAGGGCACCAAACATAAAAAGCATAGGAGGCATGAACCAGAAGTAGAGGCCACTAACATTTCTGCTTCGCATTTTTAGGTCTCTCTCTCCCTCCCTCTCTTTCTCCCAATCTTAATGTGTGTGTGTGTATGTGTGTGTGTGTGTGTGTGCGTGTGCATGTGCGTGTGTGTGTCCATGTGTATGTGTGTGTGTTGTCTGTGTCTGTGTCAGTGTATCTGTGTATATCAGTGGGTCCTGTGTGTCTGAGGAGGCCCCAGGATGATTTCAGGAAACACTCTAGATTGTGCTGCTTCCTATTTTTGTTTTTACTCTTGAGTTTCCTATGTTCTGCTTTCCAGATCCAGAAGTACAGGCTGCTGGCATTTCTGCCTGGCATTTTTAGGTGGAATCTGGAATGCAAACTTGGGACCTTTTGCTTGCCAGACAGAGCCTGAAACCCTGAGCCTTCTCTTCAACCCTTATGGACTGCATTTTATACAATTAAGAGTTTCTTTTGTAGAACAGAAGCTTATTGACTTTTTCATTGGTGATCTTAGTTCCTAGGGATTTGTGGTCTTGGTCAGAAAAAAAATTACTTAAGACATATCATTATTCTTTCTTCTGAAAGTTTCAGAATTTCAGGTTTAGCATTAATGTCAATGGTCCACCAGGAAGTAATTTTGTGGAGAGTGAGGGTTAGTGGTCAGTTTTCATTTACCCAACATCACTCGTTGAAGATGCTGTATTTTCCCCAGTGTGCATGTCTGACACCTTTGATGAAGGTTTGGGTCCTCTGTTCTAATCCACCGATGGATATATCTGTTATTGTCCCAGTACTAACACAAGATCAGCATAGAAATTGCCCCATGCACATCTTGCCTTGAGAAGGGAAAGATCCCAAGAAGCTCCACCCCTCCCTGAGAGACACATAAGGACAAATGCTGACAGGGAAGGAAAACGAGGTACTTTTCTCAGTGGATTACCTCCTTATCTGTGGTGTTAGTTAAGCTATGAATCATGACTGGCATAAGTCTTTGAAGGCAAAATGGATGAAACACAGTGACTACATGAGCTAAAAGACTTGAAAACTGGAGGGAATCTGGCAGGTGAGATGAAGGGTTGCAAGCAGAACAAGAAGGGTGATGGGACTAGAGAATAAGAGGTAAAAACATTGAAAATTCATTATGTCCATGTATGTTACAAAATAAAAAATAAAAATGTGATGGTGCCCTTCTGCTGCCCAGCACAACACAGGGTGAAGGCCTAGAAGGAACTGGGGCCTGCTGTACCTACTAACAAGCTGGATAGTGATTATCAAGAAAGAACAAGTATGTCGAAGCAAGTTAAACACTTACGCTTTAACATCATGTCGAGGTCCATGAATGATGGCGACTGAAAGAAAGCATGGAGTTCTGGCATATCCACAGCTTCCACTGGTCAGAAAAGTTCAGAAAAGTCTGTGACTTGTTAGGCGATGTAAGGTTCTGCAGAATGTAGGTTTTGGGGTTATGAGACTTGGCCGGACTGCTGTGTAAGGCTCTAAGGGAGAATGTAAGGCTCCCTGTGAATGGAGACCAACACAGGAGAAAGTGTTTCAAGCTATTAAAACCAAAGGAAACAAAGAAACAAACTGAGACGCCAGCCTTAGAGTTTTGACATAGAAGCAGAATATCCAAGGACTCTGTACAAAGAACATGATGGCCTCTGGAGCCCTTACTCAAGGATTCAGACCCCGGAAAAGTCTGAAATCATATATGTTTAAACGGATTCATTCACGGTAGTTTGCCTTCCCTTCCTCTAAGCACTGGCCATCAGTACTTTGTGATTGAGGGAAGCTGACAACACTGCTAATGTTATAAGGGAATGCAACCAAACTGCCTCTGATACCTCCATTCTAATCCTGCATGCCCTGTTTGTTACTCAGACAGCCATTGGTCTCTCCTGAGAACCTTGTATTTGCTGATTCATAATAGATGGGTCTATGATGTCCCTTCCTCTCATTGGCCAGATGGACCAAGTGATCAGGTGGTGCTTCCTCATTGGTTGACCAGTAGAGCCAGGGAACCGGTGTCCAAGCCTCTGAGAGGTATACATTCCAGGACACATACAGAAGGCCTGTGGTCATCCAGAGACCTTGGCAGTCCTGAGCACCATCCCATATATCTTTGGATTGTTTCACGGTGCCTTAGAAGGACACCATCGTCAAGGCCATGGGTGCGACACTCTCCAGATGCCCCGTCGTTGGTTTCAACATCCTGAGGGGGATTTGGCATCGTGTTGCGCAGTGTTTCCTCTGTTGCATTAGCATTAGGAACAAACAGGATTTTCGAGGTATTCTCTTGCATGTCCCTTAACCCTGTACACCAGGAGCTTCCACATACAGGTTAAACAGGTTCTCAACAACCCTGTTTATCATGGGCTGAAGCCAGGAGAGTTGTGCTACCATCTTGAGTGTGTGGCAGAGAAGATAATGTCCCTGAGTTACCAGAATTCACCGTATTCTGGACCTTGGGAGGGGATAAACAAGACAGTTCTCTGAGCTTGAAACACTAAAGGCTTTTATATATCCCTGGTGTCTCCTGAGGGTCCTTCAGTCACCTGTGAGCATGTGTGAGATTTATGTGGCCCGCTCAACTTTGCTCGTTGTTGAAGGAAAGAAGGACATAAACAGGTCCTCTGCCATGGACAGGAGAAAACCAGCCACAATTTCTTTTGTTCTCTGTAATCCCATCTCAGATCAGTCCCAAGTAGGGACATAGAACCTAGGTGGCTGAAACCCCATCTGTGACTTATAACTACAAGAAAACAGGAAGTTTGACAGAGGTAGATGAAACCACTGTGAATTGCATTAAGTCTAACGGGGCTGCAGAGCTTGCAGTCATGTCATCAGTATTCATTAACGATACAACAATGAAGAGTATCTAGTGTCCAGGACATTCTACCTCCAAATCGAGCAGTAAGGAGCATGAGTAATGGAAGTCAGAGTAGCTGTGGGCTACACAATGAACATTTATCTCTAGAAATGTGTCTTCTTGTGTCTACACAACTATTGTGCATTTGTGTCTAGATGGTAGGGACTCACCAAGTTGATCATATCATAGTCACCTTGATCTCGCCATTTAGCTGATGGAGACCATGATCTTGTGGTAATTATTAGTCATCCACTCCCATCTCCAGTTATGGCTCAGGCAAGATATTTAGGGTTCTCCATATGCTGTTGTTCACCATGATGACATAGTTGGTGATGTGCTGTGTTAATTCTAGTACTTTCCAGAATGTCCATCCACAGATATTATGGTAACAATAGCATTATCCCTCTGAGCAGGACAAGACACTCAGAGTTCTAAGGAATTGACTTGCATGTTAAGGAGCAAGGAGAAAGCTGATAGCTATGCATTTCTATGGTTTCACATCCAAAACGGGCAGAGAAATTACAAATGTGTTTGGGGTATTTTGCACAGATCAACAGTGTTGGAATCTAAGATTATCACCTAGGCAATACTTTCCTGACATTATACTCATTATAATGGTCCTCCTCTGCCTAATGCATGAGAGCACTGTGCCATTCATAGGCAGGGTGTGATCCTGGTCACTGTGACAACAAGATCAGGTACAGCTCACCATGATGTTTCTCTAACGAGGACTTTTGTCTTTCTAGAAGGAGACAATGCACACTTTATCACTTCTGGCAAGTTCATTTTTGTAGTGGGCATTTGCTTTACACATCAATAAATGGAGCCTTCTGTTCACACATTCCGTAGGAGAGGCTACAATGAAACATATCAAGGGACGAGTTACCAGCCTGGGAGACGATTCTGGGTGGATTGAAGACTCAATCTTCTTTAGTACAGAAGTGGTGTCTGGCGATACTCCCCTCCAAGTTGGACAAATTGTTACCGCTGTCGTGGAGAAAGATCCTGTTAATTTCTACTTGCGAGCAATCAAAGTAAGACTTGCAAGTGCTTGGGAAGTGACCCTTTTCCTTGTTGATTTTCAGTCATGTTTGCTCTTCTGATACAGATCTCTGTATCATGACTTCTAAATCTGGGTAAATGTGAAGCACTGCTACCATGAACATGTCAGTCTCCTTTGCTGGTAGTTCAGCAAATTTCTTCATTTTCTTACAGTTTTCCTTTGCTGTTGTTTAACACAATGAAGTTTTGCTATGTTGAGTAGTTGAGTGTGAATACCTGGGCTCAAGCCATCCTCCTTTCTCAGCCTCCCTAGTGGACATGTACTGCCATGTTGAGCTTAGAATATTTCTAGGATAACTATGTTTTAAGCAACCAAGTTTCCCTGTAAATTTATGGACATGTCTGTGAAACTCTTTCCTTGTCTTACAGGTGTATGCTTTGTGTGATTCTTATGATGATGTGAGTCAACATGAGAACAGAATCTTCATTATATCAGGTGGTGTTACTTCTGCAAAGGCAGATATCATCTACATTATTAATCATTTTCCAATTCACTTTCACTGAGTTTCCAAAGATATCGTTTACATTCCCAAAATGTGTGCTTTACAGTATTTTGAGAAGCCTTTCTTTATCATTCTGTGTTTCTGTAATGTGTCTGTGGCTGCCTACATGCAGCGAAGCATGCGTAGAAGTCAGACGACAGTGTATGAAATCTTTTCTATCCTTACACTTTTATGTGTGCTCTGGGATCCAGGTAAATGGTTTGCATTCTACCCAAACACATTTACCAAATGAGCCATTTCTCTAGCTTCTACTATTTTGAATAGATTTTGATGTTCACATCACCTTTGCAATGTATGTGGGTTCTTTCAGTGGTCATCAGAATTTCACATGGGTCATTGAGCAATGATGAATCAGTAATGTTTGGGAAATTGATGTCATCAGTTTTGAAATTTTCCTTTACCTACCATGGTCAGTAATATATAGAAATTTTTGTTCACATAATTTTAATTTATAAAGACAAGTATTACACTTATTTAGAAGATAAGCACTACATTACTGTAAGTACTACAAGTACTGCAGAAGTGGAAGCTAAGGGGTCTCTGTGATTCTGCACAAATTTTGAAATAAGAAACAGAAGTATGTATGGCAGCTTTGGATCTTTGTGAGAAGGAAGGTCGAATCACAAGAAATCCTGAGTTCATTTCCAAATGTGTCTCCTGTGCTTGTTTGATGTGTCACTGAGAAACATTTGTATTTATTTAGCTCATTCACTGAGACATTTTCATAAAAGTATATAATTTCAAGTAATTAATACTATCCAGTGCATTAGTGGACCCATAGTCACTTCTAGCTGCATTTTACATGTTTTGTTCAGAACAAAATACTCTGGAATTTTTGTTCAGAACAAAACCCTCTGGTTTTTCAGTCCATTGGAAGTATTAGCATATGTTGTTATAAAAATTATCAACATGCTGAAAATTAGGGTCAGTATTTCCTCAAATAGAACTAGAAGTTTCTAGCCTTCATCCATTGTCTCTGACTCCCCCTGGGCCCCAGTGGTGTCATGCAGGTAATCAACATTCCCAGAACTAAGATTCTTTTCTCCAGAGGATTGTGTGTAATACAATCCACTTGGGAATTCTGTGGCTTTTAAATGTGACATACATGGAAGACCTCCACAATGTCCTTTGTTGATAATCATCTTCACAGGTTTTAGCTTACAAGGTCTCAGAATTCTGCAATTATGTAACCGAAGCAGCATTCCTTCTACCAGTGACTTCCAGAGCTTCAGAAGCTGATTATCCACTCCTCCATCCTTTTGCCTTAGGGTGAACCCAAGTGCACAAGAATTCTCTCTTTGTGTAGAGTGCCTGCTTCGGGGAAGGGATGCTGAAGGCAAAATGAAACCATATTTTCCCAAAATTGGTTTCCTCTCTTCTACTAGGTTCTTAATGCTGTGGTTTATAAAGTTTACTCCTGCACTCATCCATAGCTGTCTCTGCCATGCACTGAGTAACTGCAGTGTTTCTTACATGAGCATTTATATGAGGATGCAGTGACCAATGTGAGATATGGAAGAGCCATGGAGCTCAAAAGGGTGCATGAGAAGAAAAGAAATATCTCAGTTTTAGACACTGACTTTCCATACCCAAGTCGATAATTGAATGGGTTGGTTCTTCTGGAGTCAGATTGTGAATTCATCATCTCACAGATGTTATGAAAATAGCTAAGGCTCAGACATATGTATAGAGAGACAGACAGAGAAAGAGAGACTCAAATTTGAAGTTTGTTTCTCTTAGTTCTATTAGGCTTTATGACTCTTGAGGGAAAATTGTGAAAATAAACATCAAGTATTTTGGAGATGTGCAAACATCAAATTTCACCATCTAGACAATGTGGGCCACCCTATACAAGGAAGTAGATGAACTAATATTTCTATGTCACACTTGGAAGTTGTTTATGGAAAATACCTCATTAGTGATCATTTCTGTGGGCATTGAGAGCTGCTTCTACACAAAGAGTCAACCTGTGGTTTACCAAGGAGGAAACATTTTCTTGTGAAAATTTTGTGACTTCACAAGTGAAATATTTGAATGCAATAATGAACACATCATTTGAAGTTCTCTGTTATGTATTTTACTTGGTGTTGGGACTGAACTTGAGATACTCTGAGAAAAACAGGAATAAAAATCATCAGGATCCATATCACTGTTGGGCAGGAATGAATGGAACCATATGACAATTCTGTCCTTACTATGAAAGTCCAATGGAACTTAAGTTGTGGGGTCTGAAATTGTTTTTTGGAATGCTGTAGACAAAAATGTGAGTTTGGAGAGTGACAGGGGAGGAGGAAAGCAATTCTGTACTTATGATCCTGTGGCTGCCTCAGTCAGTCCTTTGGAGTCTGTCAACCTTAACACTAGCAATGAAGGACCAGTGTGACTAAGGTTACAGCATGGACCCTCCTCAGAGCTAGACAGCCCCTCACAGAAAATGACTTTTCACTGATGTGAGATGAGTGTGTGTAGCAGTAGGGTTCTACAGAATTCAGTTATGGCCTGTGTGCCAGAAACAATGGAAATTAGTGATAGGCTAAGGTGACTTACTGATAAGAGCCAAAAGGAGGAGGGGTAGAAGCTTTCTCTGAGGATGATGTTCCTCTGAACTCGCTCCTGTCATTTCTCCTCACAGGTCAGTGTAACTAGTGTAAAAACAACGATAGAACTGTAGACAACACCATTTATTACATTTCAGAATCCTTAAAACTTGCAGATGGTTACATTCTTACTATGGAGGACAAAGTCAACTTGGTGACAGTATTCGCCCCTGCTACAAATGGAGAGTAATCTCAATGATTCCTGTTGAATCACTGTGAAGTCCATGCATTTTTTCCTTTTGTGCTTTTATCTTCTTAATAAAATATGGATAAATGAAAATGCTAAGATTAGCAATTCTAAATATGTAGTTTAATATGGGTTTTCTTGAAAACATGCTGGGGAGTTCTGTTGAGAGTATCAGCTCACTTTAGGAAGGTTCCTGACAATGCAAAGACTTGTTTAAACTTCCTCCTCAGTTGCAAACAAACATCTATGGTTCAATCAAGTGTATTGTTTTCCATGGTCAAGAGTGGATTCTGAGCTGCTAGTGCCCTTGTTTCTTGTAGAGACAAAACAATCAAGTCATGATTCATCAGCAACAGCAGGTGATATCTATGATATTAAATTACAATTTGCCTTTTTGTTGTGTCCCTTAGGCAGTATTTGAGTTCCATTTGCAAGTCTTCATCTTGTGCTTCCCATCACCTAAGGAGATTCACAATTTGCCTGGCATTTATTTTCCTGTGTAGAATGTATGCTTACCTGAACTTAGGGTGTTTATGGCTGTGAATTTTTATCATTAACCATTCATCACATAGGTAGCAGATTGGACTACATCTTATTGTTTTCTATAATTATGTGGCCAGCCACAGTGCTTCTCTATGGTCAATCTGTCATTAAATAACTAGCAGGGAAATTGCTCAGCATTCCATTACAGCTTATTTGACCTATATCAGGCAAAAATCATCACCATCACTCTCACTCTTCTTCCTCACATGATGAAAAGGTGCTACAGAAGCTTTATGGCACCTAACAGGACACATGTGAAGACCAGATGTGAACGTCTGACACCACATTTGCTCCATTTGTATTGGCAGATGCTACATGGAATCACCTGTTGGGAGGGTCTTCCATAACATGATGATCTCAGCTCGGTGGCTGACAGTTTACTTCATACTCTATCTGCTTGCCAGCTTCCTCTATAGCATCTAGCTTATAGCCTTCCTCAGTAGCTGTTGCCCAGGCTCTCGTGGTGTTTCATCACCAAGCCTCTTTCCATTCCTCTCTGTCCGTGACCATTCTTGTCCTCAGCCTCCTGTCCTCTTTTGCAGAAACTTCACTCTCTATTGATCATTCTTCCTTTCTCCCTAGCTGAGTATCCTAGGTTTACCTGGGACACTCAATTGCATATTAGTAAGCCCAATTCATCCCCTCAAAAAATATCTCCAGTGCAATTTGTGGGAAAGACCACGGGACTATGCAAGTTTATCTGTACAACTCTGTTGTCCATAGTGTAGAGGAATGTTTCTGAAAAGGCACAAGGAAAAGGTGTGGGATTGATTATAACCAATTGGACCAGCAGAGGTCTAGAACAAGGGTTGAGTCAATATTCTCCTGGACGTCCATGAGATACAGACAGGGAATTAGAAGTCTTGGTCACCTGAGGTACTAGATGATGCCAACACTCCAGGCCCAAGAAGAGCATGATACTTCAAGTCCCAGAAGTTTTATACTTCTTTATCAACATGCCATAAATATCCTGCATATTTTTCATGAAACCTGGTATCCTTAACCTACTTGATGAAAAATGCACTAACACAGTCGCAACTTGAGTTCATTGAAGTTCAGGATAGATAAATGTCATTATGATACCAAGAAATGACAAACACAATCACATCAGAAAGAAGAAAGTGAGAGATCAAATGTAACATATGAATCCATTTTCTGGTGTAGTATGAAACTAAAATTTGTATACTCTCTTCTTGCTGGTGTGCACATGTTAGCATGTTAAATATATCAACTGTTTAGTTCCTGTTCATCAAATGCATATAATAAGCCTATGTACATAGCCTAAACACTGTAAAACTCACTTATATTTTTAAATGCTAAATAACAGTAGATCACTCAGTGAAATGGAAAAACATTGCAGCTTCTGATTCAGTATCAAAAATGTGCTAACTTTACGTGTGTGGAGACTGTAGTGTGAGACATTCCTCCCATTGCTGGCCTTGCTACCTGAACCACAACCACTGTCCCAGTCTCCAAAGACACTGACAAATCCATCTGCATCTGGGTGAATTGTGATAGTGCCTGTTGCCCTCATGGCCTTTCAAGAACAAATGTCTCACCAGTTCCCAGGACAAAAAAATGCATCACAGGGTCTTTGACCTTCTTATACTCCCTGGGTATACACCTTGCCAGCCCTCATCACCATGTTCTTCAACCATCACAAGCTTTTTCATTTCTGGGCTGGGTTCATGTCAGTTTACACAGTGCAATGATTCCTTAAGATGCTCTCCTTGGAAAGTGGGATTATTTAAAGTCATGGAAGTGGGAACCTCTGTGTGAGAGGATTGCCTTCATCATAAAAAACCCCAAAGAACCTAAAGACCTGTGGTACATGAAAAACACAATGACAGCTTGCCACAGATTGTCATCATACTTGGATTTTCTCTCATATTTTGGTCTCCTGAAGATTGAAGAATATATCATGGTTGTTTAAACTCCCCTGTCCGTGTTATTTCATCAGGGCAGCCCAAGGTGACTAGGCTACTCAATGACACACCTAGAGAATATTTATGAATGTAATTGGGCAGACTGTGAGCCTCATGCCCAGACTCTCACTACTAGAAGTCAAAGATGGTAAGTATGAGGCCAACTTCATCATCCTAGTGATTTCTAGTCCTGCCTGCACTACACAGTAACATCCTGTGAAGAAAAAAATGGTGCCTGTAATGAAAATTATATAAAATGTTGTGGCACAAATCCATTCAAAGGAAGCAAATACATCCTGCTCAAAACCAAAGTGTGCGGTGATGTATGAACTTTCCCTTTATTATTTATGAGAAACCGAAACTTACATTAAATTACATATTGAGAACACAGACAGCTACTTAAATTAAAAAGTCTAGAAGATCGATAATCATTGACACATGGTCATCCTGAAGCCCATCATGGACTTGCACTTTGAATACCCTGGTCTAATCTGTGAGTGTTTATCCTTTTTCACTCTGATTTCTAATCCAAAGAAGTCACACCTCTCTGAGTGACTGGTGCAGACACAGCTCCCCTGTTTCCATGGTGAGGAGCGGCTCACTCAGGTTCCATGCCGGAGACTGTCAGACAGGCAAGCAAGGGCTGGCACTGAGACCTTAGCTGCATAAGGACGGGAGTGCAGGAGAAGCTGGAAATAGGAGGTCTTCCTGCTGCCTCTTAAAAAAGAAAGAGGACACAGAAAGGTCCTATCCTCTATAGGAGCCTTCCATCTTTCTGAGTCCTTTCAAATATGTGGACATATTGGTGGTGACTGAAAAAAAAAAAAACATGCCAGGGTCTCCATGCAAAAATGTTCTCTGAAGGTCCATGGGAGCTCCTTTGAATTAACATTACTCAGAAAACATTACTCCCAGGTCCCAAGGAGTTGTTAGAGTCAGTCTTTCCCTGAGTCAAAACAGCAAACCCTGTACAATGCATTCTGGTGTTCCCTCCTTCAGGTATAGATAATGGATTTCCTTCAGTCTGTGGCATCATGGTGACTGGTGCACAGTAGGGTATATTGAGCTATCATTGGGAATCTGTACAAGAATTAAATATTTTTCTGCCTCTGTGATTTTTAGAGAGGGACGTGTGTTTTTCATTCCAATTTTCTAACTTGTACTACCTAGAGTTATTAGGAGCACTGGAAGCACGAGAAAATGTGTGCCAGATCAGGAGTTATAAATTGAATCACCAACTTAATCCTGGTGTCTTAACCTTCCTATACTTTTGTAAACCCATAATCCTAGTACTATAAAATAATTACAATTAACTTTCTCCTTTATTGCAGTCACACAAGAAACTCACTAGTACATGTTCAATCATATTGTTTAGCTCATTCCCTAAGTCCAGATGAGTACAGCAGTGTTAGTGGTCAACAAATCAATATTCTTTGAATGAGTAAATGCAAAGCAGCATGATCTAGGCATGAAAGCAAAGTAATCATCCTAGTAAAGACTAAGCACTCTAGGATGAATTATTATTTGGCTCCATAACAGGAGTTGTGGTGGTGCATACAACACAGGAGTTGTGATGGTGCTGAACACAAGAGGTACACACCATACAGATTCCCTGAAGGAAGTGTGTTTAACAGCGAGTTAAGATAATGATCAGGGGACTGGAGAGGTGGCTCAGGGGTTAAGCCTCCGCCTTGCAGGCGGAAGGTCCTGAGTTCGGATCCCAGATCCCACGTATAGACGCCAGGCGGAAGCGGGGGCGGCCTGCGCTTCTGGTCCTGGTAGGGCGGAGCCTGTGAATCCCGGGGCAGAAGGAGGTGGAGGCGTCCATGGTGGTTCCCGAATTCGTCCGTGGTTCTACACATACACAGACACAGACACACACACACACGCGCGCGAGCACATACATACACATGTACACAGTTGAATAAATAATAATAATAAAAAATTAAAAAAAAAAAAAAGATAATGATCAGTTGGTTGGAACTGCTTTGTTTGATTTAATTTTTTTGCAAGGCCCAGGCATAGTTTTGTTCACTATTGCTTAAAATAGTGTATTCTGTTCTGGGAATACAACTAGTCTGTTTCTGACACATGTGAAAACATGACCTGTCTTTCATCCAGGAAGCCATTCCTTGTTGGAGATCCCTGCCAATTGGCTACTCAAAATAGATGAGAAGTACCATGCCCTTCCCCCACAGCCCACCTCTGATTTTTCACTCATTGGTTCACTGCTTGAATGGAAATCTCTTTCCATGCTTCTCACTGGGCAAATGTTTAAGATTAGACACAGATCTTCTATCATACGATGCCCAGGGCTGTCCTGAGATCCAACCAGTAGACATTTGGGACTTTTTCAAGGGACCTCAGGAAGGACCTCAGAGGCCATGGATGGCACAAAATCGAGGTCTGTTTGTTTACTCATTTGCTGTTGATGTCCACCAAGATTTAGCATCAGTACAGAGGTAAAGCCTTTGAGCAGGTTACATCTTTCTGTCACAGGCATATTGACTCTGAGGATGATCAGGAATCAGAAGTCACTCTTCCAGAATCCCCCTTGTCCTGTACACAGGGTGTCTCCTCTTTCTAAAGTTTTCCTCAACCCTGTATTTCAGGGACCCTAAAATGGTAAGACTGGGGAGGGGTCACAAGGTTGAATATGTTTTGGAATGTTTTCTGTTTTGGGGGATGCCTATGCTTGGGCCAAAATTGATCCATAGCTTTCACTCTATTGTGGGATAAGTGCAGTCAAATTAGGAATATTCTCAGAGGTTGAAACACAAAACAGATGATTTTCCTACTGTGTTCAGCCCATAATTGAAAAGCCCTCCTTTTGGCATGGATTTGGTATGGATTCCACATTCAGTGTTGTACTTGAAGAAGAGAAAGACTTCAGGCACAGATCTTTTTTCATGCATAGGAGAGAAGAGCCACAATTTGCCTTCCTATTTGTTTTTTTCAAATCCTGCTCCAGAATTGTCAAGCAGTTAGCATTCAGACTAGAAGGGTGAATGCCAGCCTTTGGGAACTGGCAGTCCTTAAGCCAGGATCATGTCCTAAATTTCAGTAAATCTAACCTTTATCTTGTGCTTTTCTGTGCCCAAATGTCATTTAGTCATGAGTAGTCCAACAAGGGAAATCCTCCTATTGTCACACACATTTTACAACCAGGTCGAGGAGTCAAGAGGAATGAGTGTCACTACAACTTGTCTGCAACTAGCCTAGATTCTATAGACTAAAGAAATAATTAAATTCATTGCATTGAATAGGGTGATATCATTTACTAGGGGGATATACCTAGTGAGGTGTCCTAGACAACAAATGACAAGCACCAGTTGTTCTCTCTTATTTACACACATTAAAATAAAACCACTAGTCTTATGTGATTGTTTAACTCCTTGTAAGAGTCAGATAAAAATCCTTGAGAGAGATTATTGAGTTTGGGTCAGGTAAATTAGATAGATGGGGATGACACCAGAGAGAAGATTAAAACATCACATGTGAGAAGACATTGGAGGGAGTAATAACTGGGGGGCAGTTTATGGGGAGAAGAAGATGGATGGACAGAGTATTTAAAGGTGCAGTGAAGTATCACATAGCTCATTGACTATAAGATATAGACAGACAGAAATGTTCCACACTAAGAGTTTATCCATAAATATTTAAAGAACATATCTTTTTTTTCCCAAAAACAATTATCAACAATCATTTCCAACTCTAAAGAACACCGAAGGATGAAGTAGACACAGTGGAAACTGGCCTGAGATACTATGACCAGGAGCCATAGATAAAGAACTTAATTGGTACCAGATACTTGACACCCCCAATGAACTGGTGGTACAATAAGTCTCAAAGATTCCCATCGTAATATAGGGTTTTTTTTTTCCTGTTGTTAATTGCTCCTCAGATACTTACAATAAGACCTTATTGTTGAATCACTACACACACTGATCATAGCACATGGAAAGCCCAGTTAGAGCTGATCTTGAAGCTTCCTCCTTGCTGGACAGCACTCAAAGAAAAACATGCTTTGCAAATTGCTGAGGAGAGAAGAGCAATGGACAGTCTCACCCATCTGTGAAAGTGGCATGTGACACTATCAGTCACCATGACAAGAGGTGACCAAAAGTGAAATTATTGTGTGGATGTCACAGAGATAACCATTTGCTTCTTGATTGAATCAAAGGGTAACTTTTCAGCACGGCACACATTCATTAGTGGTACTGTCATAAAGATCATGAATTCTTTGAAGGGGAGACCACAGGCACTGGTTGGATTTGAGGAAACTAAGATTTTTCTATAGGGAATTAATATCAAAATGCCTTCTAACAATTTATCTGTTTTACCTATACATTAGAGATACTCTCAAAATGCAAATTGGAAGATTCTTTTTGAAATGAAATGTGATTGATAGAGAGACTCGCAACTGCCAAAATGAAGAGATTAAGTGACTGTGCACTGTTCAGTCCTAAACAAGACATTCAAGTCAACCCCAACCCAGAAACAGGAAGCATAACGGTATAGGTGTTGATGACTGTAAGACCCTGAGTATAGGGAAGATATTGCCAGAAGCTATGCCATGGACATGACAGGAGTGCATGCATTCACTGTAGTTGTGTCAATTTTCCCAAGATTTGCCCAACATTTGGCCTGTCAACATATGACCATGTCAAGGGAATGAACTCTTAGACAAAATGAGATTTGTTTCACAACAGGTGTGAAATAGAAACAACCTTCCACAATGAGTTCATCATTGTACATTATTTGTGCTATAGTCAGCACCTAGATAAATTAGATGGGACTTATTAGGGTCCAAATGCAGAGGGGCACTGAGCAAGAATGTGTCTTTTGGGGTAAAAGATGTTTAGCAGTGGCAAAAAGCAGAGGATTTGGACTGGGTGAAAATGACACAACCTTATGGTATTCACACAGAAAGCCATAAAACTATTTAAAATTTTCTGAAAAAATGCTTAGAGTTAAAGCTAAGGATACCCAGAATAAGCAAGCCCATATGACTGAAATGTTTGCATACTGCTGATATCCATTAAAACAAAGTCTCGTGTTTGGAAAACTTTTCTTTAGATGATGCAGATGTAGATCAGTTGGAGGAATATATCCCTGGCATGCCAGAATCCCTGAGAAAATTTTAAACAAATTACTTCATGAGCATTTTGTTTCAAATGATCAGTGGGGGCAAGTAGTTCTGCTTATTTTTTAAGAGTCAAAGAATGTGTCTGCACAGGCCTGTGTCTGCCTTTGTCATAGGTAAACCTGAAGGGGGCATGTGTGAGTTTTTCCTAGACATATGGGAAATAATTCATTTAGAGTAAAAGAGGTTTATTTAATCTTCAAGTTCAAAGTTGTATATAAAGATTTTAATTAAAAGTCAAGGAATTGAGACCCCCCCATCGACTTATTTGCAAGAATATATTTAAAAGTGAAGAAATTTCCATTGATAAGTATCATCAGTCTGATCATGGGGATGCAAAAACACAATTTTAGGCCACATTAATAGAATTCTGTAAAGTTGAGGTTTTCAATGCTAGATTGGCCAGAATCTATCTGAAGTATTAGAATATGTTCAGTTCTGCATTTGTCTTGTGGACTTTAAAACTTAAACGTTTTTATTCCTTGAAGTCCAATTTGTTAATTATTGCTCTTAGTTACTGGGCATTTGTTGTTCTGCTTAGAAAATCTTTAGTCCTATCAATACAAGTGTACTTCGTACTCATTCTTCTAATAATTTCAGAGTTTCAGGTTTAATATCGAGTTCTTTAATCTATTTGGAGTTTATTGTAAAATGCTTCTGTTCTGCAAAAGAAACTGTTAATTATGCAAAAAGACAACACACAGAATGGGAGAAAAATCTTTGCTATCAATGATTCTGATCAAGGACTAATATCCAGAGTATTCAAAAAGCTCAGAAAATTAAATACCAAGACAGCAAACATTTCAATTAAAAAATGGGCCCTGGAACTAAACAGGGATTTCACTCAAGAAGACTTTGAAACGTCAAACAAATAGCTGAAAAGATGCTCAACTTCCATGATTATCAGAGAAATGCAAATCAAAACAACCTTGTGATATCATCTTACCCCAGTCAGAATGGCAAAGATCAAGAATACAAACAACAGAGATTGCTGGTGAGGCTGTGGAGAAAAAGGGACACTTATTCACTGCTGGTGGGAATATAAACTGGTACAGCCTCTATGATGATCAGTGTGGAGGTTCCTCAGAAAGTTCAAAATTGAACTGCCCTATAACCCACCTATACCATTCCTTGGAATATTCCCAAAAGACTCTGTATTTTGTTACAAAGACACTTGTTCATCTATGTTCATTGCAGCTCTATGGGAAAAATGGAATCAGCCAACATGCCCATCAACAGAGGAATGGATAATGAAAATGTAGTACATCTACACAATGGCATATTACCCAACCATCAGAAAGATGAGCTTATGGAATTTTCTGGCAATTGGATGGAACCGGAAACTTTAATACTGAGTGAGGTATCTCACCCATATGGTGGTATCTTAACCACCATATGTTCTCTCTTATATACATATGATTGAACTAATATTCTTACCAATGCATTTGGATTGGAAGTACTGTAAGAGCCCGAATATTAAAAGAAAAGACCTATTCATGGGAAGGTGAGTAGGGATGGCTAGGGCATGTCATAGTTAGACACAAGTGTCTATTTGACTGGTGAGGGTTTGAACTCCGGGCACATTTGTAGAGAATTGATAATTAAGCTCAGAGCAAACCTGCAAGAGATTGTCTAGCTGATGGGAAAAGGCCCAGTACACAGTGGGTGGGATTAAGCCCTGAACAGGTGAATAAAATACTGAGAGCTAGTTGAGGAAGTTGGCATCCTTCTGTACACTTGGCCAGACATGCTGGTCTGGCAAGTAAGGATCATCCCTCTCTCAGCTGTTGTATAGAGAGGGTGTAGCCAGTTCCCTTGGCCCAGCTGTTGGTGCATGCTCTCTAGTCAAGCTGTACTGAGAACTGTAACTGGACTGTCATAAGGAAATAAACCCCTTATTCCCTTAAGCCATTTGATAGTCATTTATCAGCAACCTTGCATTTGAACTGTAACAGGGTGAAACCTTTTAAAGGGGAGATTTGGATCCTGGGACAAGGGGGAGGCAGGGAATAAATGGGAAAAATACATAGTGTGGAATGAGAGGATGGGAGATAGGAGGGATATGGGAGACAGGAGGAACAGAAGGACTTAAAGAAAAATCCTAAGATTGTGGGAAGTAACCCCAAAGGAACATTCTATGCTAGTAATACGTCAAAAAAAAAAACCCATGTCTTTTAAGGAAGGAAGGAGGGATGAGCAGTCGCTGCACAGAGGAGCATTGAGTGAGTAAAATGGGGTGGGGAGGAGTCTTGAGCTGATCCACTTAGATCCCAGGGACAAAATTATACTAGAATCAATGGGAACTTGACACTTCCTGATAAAATGTTGGTCAGAAAGGTCGTAAAAGTCCCAAAAAATTAGACGCTTTTGCCATTGGTTTTGGTTGCTCTCTAAAAACTGTCAATAAGACCCTGTTACTGACAATGCAACATTTATGGATCACAGAACATGGGCAAAATATAACAACTGGAACTGATCTGAGGACTTTCTCCTTACTGGATAGCTTACACAGTACCATGGAATACTGTAGTAGCTGCTGGGGGAGAGAATTAAACAGAAGCACCATCAACAGCATGAGATCTGGGAGTTGTAATACAAATCCCTATGGCAACCAGTATAATGGTGGCATGAATATCAAGGAGACCACCTACAGCTTCCTGATTGGATTCAAGACCCACTTGTCAGAATGTGTACGTGGTACACATCCCAGTTACAAAAAACTAGAACAAGAACCTATAAATAAATGGAAGGAAAAATCAATAGGGAAAACAGCCAATAAACCTGTATGTAGGAAGAAAGTACATCAAACTGCTTGCTCTGTAAGGTAGCTGTTACTATACCTATAGAATATGTACTTATCTTGGAAACATTTGGGTTTAAAGCTGAATGAGTGAAGGGAAATGCACATATCAGTGTGGTGGCCTTAAGAGAGGAAACTTGGTATACCACAGAGGCCTGAGCACCCACAGGACTAAACAGGCCAGTGTGAACCCTGGAGTCCAGAGAAGCATACAGGCAGAAGGGTGGGAGGAAGTGGAAGGGAATAGTGGGAGGGAGGAAGGAGGGAAGCTGGGATGTATAATCAATATCCTTGTAAAAGTAGAAAAATAAATTTTAAAAATTAAAACTTTACATTATCTTTCCACATTATAAATATACTTATCTTTGAATGTTTTAAGAATTGTCAGATGAGTATGGAATTTGTGTGTATCTTTTCTAGGATCTCTGAGTAGAAGGAGAATCAATAAAATTGATAAAGGCAAATTTATGATCAACACAAAGAAGAATATTTTTACATTTTCTCCTGCTTCAGAAGAGGTACAGTCAAAAACTGTGAGTAATATAGAAGCTGAATGTTCTCCAGCAGATGTATTAGAAAGAGGGTTGCATATAGGGTAGAAATGGGTTTTTTCCTCCTGATTTTTCAATTGTCTTTCTACCTGTTTGTTCCTGTGATAACTTCATTCTGCTTTTGGTACACCTTAGATTTTCACCATTCAATTTAACGAGTATACAGTACTGTCTTCAGTAAGCCCTATTGTTTATGGCAGAACAGT
Organism: Typhlomys cinereus; assembly: GCA_023101885.1. Taxonomy (NCBI): domain Eukaryota; kingdom Metazoa; phylum Chordata; class Mammalia; order Rodentia; family Platacanthomyidae; genus Typhlomys; species Typhlomys cinereus. Next base: position 4,987,284 of record JALPQD010000044.1, read on the forward strand.
AGCACAAGGAAATGATCACAGGCCAGAGATATTAGATACTGCATGCTTCCTAGCCATATCTGTATTTTTCTAACCACCTACTTTGGACATTTATGATTTGTACAAACTGGGCTGTTCCTTTGTGTCTTGGTTTCTTTCCTCCCAGTATGGTTTAAATATCTACTTCTACAGTGAGTGACTCAAGTGTTGTTCAAGCAGTTTCTGGAATCAGAATTTGTTACTACAGTTATGCCAGTCTAGCATCAGGATTATTTTGAGCTGAAGATAACTGACATACAAGAAGAGATTTCTGTCTTTCTGCTATTTGTCCAAAAGCAGAACATAAATGCATAGAATGTTTTTGCTCCTTTAGCACACACACGAATGCATGTTCATACATACACACCATTGTGTTTTAATGTGAAATGTCACCAACAGACATGTGTATTAGAAGAGTTGATTCCACTGCCGTCACTCGAGGTAGTGAAATTGTTTGGAATGATTAGAGGCCTCCTACCCACTGGGTTAAAGAACTTTTAAGAGGTGGAAACTTGCTGTAGAAAATAAGTGACTAGAAGTGGGTGTTGAAGATTTATAATACTGTTGCACACCTTGCCTGCTCTTTACTTTCTGAGTGTGGCTGGAGTGTGAGAAGCCAGGCTCACACTCACAGTGCTGTTGCTTTGTTTTCCCTGCCATAGTGACTCTAGCTCTCTGGAACTGCAAGCCAAAATAAACTCTTTCTCTCTTTAATTGTTTTTGTCTGAGTATTCATCATGGTAATAGATTGTAATAGAATATTAACTTAGGCATACACACAAACATATGTGAATACATACACAAACACACACATATACACATACAAGCTAAAACAGGATTTTAAGTACTTTTTCACATCAAAATATTTTACATGTTATGCTGAGTGGAGGTTTCTTATTTCAGTTCACAACCACAGGTAAATTTTTCGTGTGGCACAGTTTCTTTCGAGAGCTGTTAGGAGCTGTGCAACTGTTTGAACACTTGAGTCACTCACTGTGGAAGTAGATCCTTAAACCATACTGGGAGGAAAGAAACCAAGACACAGAGGAACAGCCTAGTTTGTATAAATCATAAATGTCCAAATTTAGTGGTTAGAAAAATACAGTAAAGATAATAGCCAGTAACACTTTTGTGCATGTACTTATAACCATCCTTAAGTGATTTTTATTGACATGAGAACATTAGACTCAGTAATACTTTAAGGAGGTGCAAAACAGGTACTTAAGAGAATAGAGGAATCACCATCATTGCTAGATTTAATTACTGGGATACATTTCAAAAACTAATCTCTACTACTTAGAATTCTGAGTTTGAGTAAATTGAACCCCTGAGACTGTTCCAGTGATAATTCTTTGGTGCTATATTGCTCTTACCAAAGGGAATAAATAACTTTATGTGGATGTAGATGGATCAAAAATCAATAAAAATGCTAATGCTCTGGAGACAAATCCAGAGCTTAGTAGTAGTGGTTCAGTTGCATTTGGACCTCAGTGGGTGGCACTCACCCATGGCACATGAATTCAATATTTACAACTGCCTTTTCCTGACTCTGCAGTAAAGCTGACCACTAGTAATTTATTTTTAAATAGAATCAGTGATGTTCTTGGCCAGGAAAGATCACCAAATGAGACTATTTCATGTACTCTTACCCTTAAAGAATTTCACATGTAAGGAGTTTCCTATTTATAAAAGTACCCAAAGAAGCCTTCCAATTCTTGTCCCAGTGTAGATGCAGTACCTTTGGCTTTCATTTGCCTCCTCATAATTGCAGTAGAAATCATTTTCATGTCACTTTTTTCTTAGTAAACGTTGGACAATAAATCACAGATATGAATGCCTCTACTATGCATAAGTAAGGAAACTGAGACCCAAGGAGGCTAATTTGTAGCATTACCAAAGTTCATCCAGCTAAAAGTATTAAAGAGGTACTTTGAACTATGTGCCTTTCCGCCATGTTAAGATTTAGCCTGTTAGGCTTTGTGAATTTTCCAATTGATCCATCACATGCATATTACTTTGCAGCACTACACAAATCTGGTCTTTTGTTAAAAGATTTTACCTTTAAGTTCTTAATTTTATGTAAGCAGATGAAAACACATATATGTCCTGGAGAATTTACTAGGATAATTCAGGTAACCTTGAATATGTAGTACCTTGATCTTTTCTAAAAAAGCTGGAATGGTATCAGGAAAAGAAAGCTAAGTTCTTGATTGTACTTAAACTTTCTTCTTTGCACTTCTTCCCAAAGATAATCTTTTTCACCTTTTCACATTTACAAAAGTAAACAAAGAAAATAACATAATGACAACTTTGACATATCCTCTAACATTCTTTTGTCAGTTACAAAAGGCCAGGGCAGTTCATGTTATAATTTGTACCTTGAATACGCTCATTAGAACTTAAACGTGTTGAAAACGTATTCCTTGCCTGACAGTACACTTAGGAAAAAGTCAATACTTTGGGAAATATCATCTCTGTTTGGTATTAGGTCCTCTCGAGATGCAGAATCAACACAATGAATATACTATAGGGAATGTACTGAGTCGGCTTACAGTATGGCCGAGGTAGTCCAACAATGTCTTCCAGTAGCCGAGGTAGTCCAATGATGGTTGCCAGTAGCTGCTCATTTCGGTAGTCAAGTGGGTAATGGCTGAAGGCTGGAGAATTCTTAGCATCTTTAGTCTAGCCGACAACGATTTGGTGGGTTGGAAGGCTAGAGGGTCGAAGAAAGCGGGCGGCTGGAAGGAAGAGCGATTCCTAGCACAGCTGCAATAAGCCATCTGTTCTCTTTGGTGGCTCCTTTTTATATGATGCAGTACTGGGAGGATCCTATGAGATCTTTGGAGGTTCTGATAGGATATAGGGCAGGCTACAATCCTATCAAGTGGTCTCAGTTGATCCTTTCCAAAGGTGGTCTCAGCCCATCTTAGTTAATATGTGTGTGTCAAGTTGACACCCAGGCTTAACTATCACAGGAGGGAAGAAAACTCAGACAGTGTATAAGGTGCCAGATAGAAGTCCATGTATAAAGAGCAACTAACTTGAGGTAGACACTTGAGAAGTATGAGTTTTATTTGAGTTAAGAGCGTTGTAGGAGAACATTAGAAGAGAACAGGTAGTTTAAAGATAGAGAGGAGTGTGAGGGTAGGAAAGAGTAGCAATGACCAACATGGCCTAGGAGAGGGTCCCAGAGAGCAGAGACCAGAAAACTGTTAATGAGAAACCAGGTGTGTGGAGAGAATGAGAGGCTCTTCTGTGTGGGACTTTTATTGTCACATACATTATGAGAGTTGTCATGTAGGAAGGCAGTGAGAGTGGAGAGAAGGCTTCAGCTTGGGAAATGAAGTTAAACATTCTGTTCTCATTGCCTTCAATCCCATTCAAACATGCTCCTGCTCTTATATTTTGCCTTGTCATATAACCAAAGTGATAGAACCAAGAAACTGAGGACTGAAACATGTGAAAACAAAAGTCAAATGAAAGTGTTTCCTTCTCTCTCTCTCTCTCTCTCTCTCTCTCTCTCTCTCTCTCTCTCTCTTTCTGACTGTTGCTGTGTAGACCTGTTCATGCACATGGGGTTCAGTGGAGGATGTCTGCTGTCTTGCTCTACACTCTGTGCCGTAATGCCTTGAGACAAGATCTCTCAATGAAACAGGAGTCAGAAAAGTGGACAGTATGTCCCAGTGACCTGCCACCACCATGCTAAGGTTATAAGCATGCAAACATGCTTTGCATGGATTCTAGCATTTGAACTGAGATTCTCATGCTTGCATTGCAATCACTTGACTGTTACCCACTAGGCTGCTCCTACAATTTCTCTTTGGCTTTATAACAACAGATGGCTTGGAAATGAAAAACCTCTTATATCATATGCCGAATATTTTGTGATATGAAATTGAATGCATTTGAATGACTTGCACAATGACTGACATATTGACAACTCCCCATAATCTAGCATGGATCACAGGCAGTAGGATCCTTAGAGGCACGGGATTAATAATCATAATAGTGTTCCCATACTAAGGAGAACCCAGGGAGTAGGAGGGACTCTGGGCTATGCAACTGAGTCTTTACACTTCACTGGAGTGGAGGACTCAGAGACAAGCTTGGTGTTCACACAGGTGGATGTTCCAGGGGATAGGAGTGGGGAAGGAGGAGGTACTGGGAGAGGGGGAGGAAGAAGGGTGAAAGGAAGGGGAAAGGGAGAGAGTGCAAGGGTGACGGGGAAGGGATGGAGAGAGGGAGAGGACCGGGATACCTATTGAGCTTGTATGATTGGGGAAAAATAAATAATAAAAAAAGAAATCGAGTGCATTTGAGTAAGGTATTTACATTTTCTTTTTTAGTTTTTCCTCATATGAAAATGTTAAAGCATTGCTTCTGATAATCGCTCTTCTATTGAAATGTGACACAGCTGGTTATGACTGTTGGAAGTGAATTCAGTCCTTGAGGATTCCACAAGTAATTCCACACTTTTAATAAAACCATTCTTTTGAATCTACCTTTCCTCACATCATAGAAGAAATTTCCTTGCTCTTGCATGTAAGTAGCAATTAATTTAGATTTTTGATTTGATGGGACGTAGAAACCAGTATCTAAAAGCATGATGCTTAGGGACCGTAATATTTTATTAATTTAGGACACTTGGGGATTAGAAGATGATTGCTTCGGCTTTTCCTTACCTTACTTGAAAATGGATTCCAGAAAGAATTTGGTTGAATGGCTGTCCTCACTGAGTTTCTTAGAAATTGTGAAACACTTTGAGTGTCTCTAGGTGGGCTGGGTGGGTTTGGTACTAGGAGCCACCTATTAGGGAATACATATGGTGCTTAATTTTCTGGGTCTGGGATACTTCACTTAATATAATTGTTTCTAATGACATCCATTTCCCGGCAAATTCCATTAATTCATCATTTTTGATGGCTGAGTAGTACTCCATTGTATAGATGTACCACAGTTTCCTTATCCACTCGTCAACTGTTGGACATTTGAGTTGATTCCATGTCTTTGCTATTGTAAACAGTGCTGCTATGAACATGGTCGTGCTTGTGCTATCGAGGTGAACCTCTGCTGTATGGGGGGTTATTCCCAAAAGTGGAATCGCAGGGTCATATGGCATTTCAATCTTTAATTTCTTTAAGAATCTCCAGATGGCTCACCAGAGTGGCTGTATGAGCCTGCATTCCCACCAACAATGTAGAAGAGTTCCCCTCTCTCCACATCCTCTCCAGCATTTGGTGTTGTTTGTATTGTGGATTTTTGCCATCCTGACCAGGGTGAGATGATATCTCAGGGAAGTTTTGATTTGCATTTCCCTGATGGCTAAGGAAGTGGAGCATTTTTTAAGATATTTGTTAGACATTTTAATTTCATCCCTGGTAAAGTTTCTTTTAAGTTCCAGGGCCCATTTTTTAATTGGGCCATTGGTTTCCTTGGTGTTTAGTTTTCTAAGTTCTTTGTGCACTCTGGACAGCAGAGCTCTATCAGATATGTGGTTAGTGAAGATTTTCTCCCATTCTGTGGGTTGCCTTTGAGCTCGTGTTACAATCTCTTTATCTGAACAGAAGCTCTTTAATTTCACAAGATCCCAACTGTTGAGAGTTGGTAGCAGTGACTGTGCCATTGGATGTCTGTTTAGAAAATGTTGGTCTAGCCCAATCAGCTCGAGGGAGTTCCCTATCCTTTCAACTATGGTTTTTATAGTCTCTGGCCTGATATCAAGGTCCTTGATCCATTTGGAATTAAGTCTTGTACATGGTAACAAGTACGGGTCCAGCTTTAATCTTCTGCATGTGGAGATCCAGTTTTGCCAGCATGTATTCCCTAATAGGTGGCTCCTAGTACCAAGCCCACCCAGCCCACCTAGAGACACTCAAAGTAAAATCTCTGTAATACCTACAGTAATTGCAAGGATTATGAACAGGAGGGATGGTGTAGGGGAGCCACACCCGAAATAAGGAGAGGGGACCATGTTACAGCAGAGAAAATAGGCCTCCATCAAGGACTCAAATAAGTAATGAGACATCTGATTAAGTTCACAGACTTTTGTTCCTGATCATTTACTACTGAGGGGGTATGATCTCACTAAAAGAGGAGGGCGTATAGTCTGGCAGATAAAAAGTAGCCATTTTGCAAATGGGTGATTGACCCGTCCCTCACTGTGGTTTCCTACTTTTAATACATCTACCTTTGAATGTGCTCTTATAACAAGACTCTAGCTTAACAGCTTTTTGTCTCTGGCCAGGGGGTTACATACAATGCCCATCAGGATGGAGTGAAGGGCATTGCAGGAGCAGCAAAACTGCAAAAGAAAATCAACAAACCACAATCCAGAACTTCAGAGACTCTATATCAACCACCTAGAACTAGGTCAGACTAATCTCTCCCCATCCTGAAGCTCAGGGACATTTGTGGAAGAGGGGGCGGTAAGAGTGTAAGAGCAAAAGGATGGGAGGAGCAATGATTTGCAAGATACTCCACACAAGTTTGGGCCGAAGCAGTCATAATTGGACTTTGCATGCCCTGAGCAATGTCCAACACACTATTGACCTCACAAAGTCTAGTATCTGCTAAAGACACCAAGATCCTTGGAGGCAAGGGATTGGCAGCCACAGTAGTGTTCCTATACTTAAGGGGAACACGGGAAAGGGTTCAAGGAATGGCCACTGGGTCCTTGTACGTCATCGGAGAGGAGGGCTCAGAGGAGAATCGGGCATGCACAAGAAAGGACTCTCTGGGAATTGGGGCGGGAGGCACTGGGGGATGGGGAGGGAGGGGTGAGGGGAGGGGAGCAGGGGGTTTGGGGGGAGGAGGAGGGAGGGAGGGAACTGGTGTACCTATTCAGTTTGTATGAGCTGACATAATAATAAAAAATGTAAAAAAAAAGAAACTGTGAAACACTGACTTATATCACAAGGAAGGAAAAGGAAGGTTATGATGTTGTCAGGATTATTATGCTGGATGAATTTACTCCCTGTAATTCTTAATACTGCTGTGAAATTTTATCTGCATAGATATGGATCACCTCCTCTCCTTCTACAAAGTGCCATTTCCTCCCCACAGTAATCCAAATCCCATATTTCTTTCTATACCTAAAGTTACTACAGATATTCTTTAGAGAAATTGTAGCTTCAGACTACCGAATTCAAGACCATTGAAAGAAAGCAAATATCTCAATACAAGGCTTGTGAGTTGTTTTTACAGTACTATAAGATAGGCTGACATTATCTTACATTGATTAAGTGTGAGAGATTATTATGTCTAGAAAAATCACATGTCTAAATTAGAAAAACAAAATGCTGTTTCTGAAAATGCTAAAAGCTCCTCACAGCCTTTAGCAAATCATTGTCTTTCTTTTTCTAGACTATCTTACCCTAATGCTGATGGTTTTTCACTTGTCATGTTGGTAAATTCTCAAGGCTGTGTGAATTTCCTCTTCTTTCATGAACATTTCAGCTTGTATCCAGCATCTCACACGTGCCATGCAAGAGCTCTACCAGTAAGCTATATCCTTCCTCATTTATTTTATTTTCTCTGGCCTAGTCTTTAACTTAAGAGAATGCTGTGGTCCACGTGATCTGTCTAGTCAGCTGGATTTCTTTATTGAGAGGGTCCCAAGTAGAACACTGTGCCACCTCGGAAGAGACTTTCAAGAAAATTAAACACAACACATAGGTCACGCCTAATGACATCCCACAGAAATCCACTGTGGAATCTACAAGGAGGTACTCAGATGGAGTTTTATATTGAGAAGATATTGGGCAGAGTCGAATGTACACTGGAGTGAAGTCCGCAAGTATAATGACAAACACAGTACATAGGCAACATCTTACAGTGAGCAGAGGTCAGCTGGAGAGCTGGAGGAATCCCAAGGAGGCAGGTAGATGGCGTTTCCTATTGAACATTCCTGGTGGAACAGAGCATTCTCCCCAAGGATGGGCTTCACACTAACTGTTCTCACTGTATGTATTTTTATATCTTGCATCTTTAGCTTTGGGAAGGTGTGTTGGAATGCTTGACTTATTAGCTATGTTCAAGGACACAATGTTTTTACTCCAACAATTGCTTTTTTTTCTGTTCTCAAGGACAGACACCGTATTTGCAATCCATCCCATATGATCAGCAAGGGTTGGGGGAGTCCATCCCTGGACATGAGGGTCTTGGAAAACACTCAGAAACAACATGCTCAAGTGTGAAATGAATGGGGAGGGTCTTCTTTCAGAGCCAGCTTCTCAGTAAGTTTGAATGGTACATACCAATTTGCCAATATCATGAACATTACAATATGGTTGGCAGAAGCCTTAAGCTTGTAACAACTGTCTGTGAAGTGTGCCAAAACAAAATGGAATAGGACCAGATAAGCCTTAAAATAAGCTTCAATTCTTTGTCCTCTTTTTGGAGGTTTATTCTTGCATGCCTTCTTCATGTGCATATTATAAATCTATTTGCCTTTCTCCTACTACTGTGTATTTAACACTTTAAGAGAATCAAATGAATGCTTCAGAGAGCAGAGTTAAAAGGTTAAAATGTTTTCAAAATGTTACCACTGATCATCTTTTCTGTCTCCTTAAGTACCTCTTGTCTTTTCCATATGTAATGCTGTCTTCATTTTTTACTTGTTTCTTTCCTTTTTGCCCTCAGCTTTCAGACCTTTTCATATTTCTCCAGGTAAAAAATAGAAAAGAGGTGATCCAGTGAGATAATTCAGTGGGTAAAGTGTCTGTTCACAAATCTGGAGACATGAGTTTGATAACAGGAAGCCCACGTGGTGCATGTGTATAGCTCTCTCTCTCTCTCTCTTTCTCTCTCTCTCTGTAAAACAAGTGTATAAAATATTTAAAAATAGAAAAGAAGTTCTCTAGAATCATGATATCTCTTGAAGGTAGGTATAAATTCAAAAAAAGGTACATAATATCACATTCTGTAAACAGGAAGAGTAGACATTTCTTCCCTGTCTCTCTTTTGATTCAGGAATTCTTTTTATTTTTTATAATTATTTTTTTTTATTTTTAAAAGCATACTGAATAATAATCCCTGTTTCCTCCATCCCCACTCCCTCCTATCTATCTTCCTTCCCCTCATCAATCCATTCTATCCCCTCCCATGCTCCTGCCTGGCCTCTTCTATGGACCAGACTTCCCTCTGCCTTGTCTACACTTGTGAGGGTTCAGGCCTCTGTGGCATACCAAGTTGCCCCTCCATGGGGCACCCCACTGATAAGGACATTTTCCTCCATTCATCCAGTTTTAGTCCCTCAAGTTTCCAATGTGTTTTCTCATCTCTCTTCAGATCCTCATTGTCTATTTGGGACATGTTACTATTTCAATCATTGTGCAGGTTTAGTAAGAAAAAGTATCACTGCAGTGAGTTCTTGGATGCAGCAGTCCCACCTTGAATGGAATGTCTCCTTCAATGGTGGACTTTCCTATCTTTATGTTTTTACGATCTCACCATCCCCTATTCCATGATGTTCCCTAAACCTTAGGATGGGGAGACATTAGGATGGCCTGATTATGGGTGAGTATCACGGGTTTGCCGGTATTCTGCATTATGGGGGGCCATTGTTGTCCACTTCACTTGCTCTATGGCTTTGGCTCCATCTTTTCAAGGTGTTGAGATTCTATACCTCTATTGTAGAATAAGACTTCTAGGTGGAGTTCTAAGTGCTCTTCAAATCTATGAGTATAATAGTAGCTATTTACAGAGCAGTTTGGTGAACTTTCGTCATACTTATATGTTCATATGCAGCTTTCCCCTATTGATGTACTTCCTACCAATTTTTAGGTTCTTGTTCTAATTAATAGTAACAGGAATATGTTACATTCTGACAAGTGGGTCTTGAGTTCAATCAGAAAGTTGTTTGTTGTCTCTTTGGTATTCATGCCACTATGACATTGGTGATCACCTATTGGTATCGTGATTTTTATTGAAACTTGCAGATTTCAGGAATTGATGATGCCTGTGATTATTACTTTTCCCCAGTAGCTTCTACAATATTACTTGGTACTGTGTAAGCTATCCAGCAAAGTTTTTCAGACAAGTTCCACTTGATGTGTTTTGCCCATGTTCTGTGATCCATTTGAGTTGCATCTTCAGTAATAGAGACTTACCAATGTTTGTTTCTTTGGGATTTTTTAGAGCAACCAAGAGTAATGGCAAAAGCCTATATTGTTTTGGGGCCTTTGAGACCTTTATGACCAACATTTCATTAGGAAGTGCCCCATTCTCATTACTTCTAGTATATTACTGTCATTGGGTATTAAGTGAATCAACCTTGGCGTTTTTGTTTGCCCTGTTTTCCTCTGCATAAGGGCTGCCCACTCTTGTTTCTTTCTTTAAAAGGAATTTTGACATATTATTAGTATATGAGGTTCCTATGTGGTTACATCCCAAAATCTTGGGAATTTTCTGTAAGTCCTTCTGTGTCTCCTGTCTCCCATCTCCTCATTTCCTCCACATATTTTTTTCCAATTATTCCCTCCTTTACTCCACTTGTGGTATCCTAAATTTCTCCCTTAAAAGGTTTCACTTTAACTACTCCTTCCCATCTATCTATTCTTTGATACCATCTAATTTTCTGGCTGTTACAACAACTCTAAACCAGGTACACTGATAAGGATATCTGTGCTAGCAACTGCATATAAGTACATGTGGTGTTTATCTTTCTGTGTCTGAGATACTTCATTCAATATTAAATTCCCCAGTTCCATCCATTTACCAGTAAATTCCATAATTTCATCCTTTCTGATGGCTGAACAGTATACCACTGTGTTATATGTACCACATTTTCATTACCCATTCCTCTGTTGATGGGCATGTTGTCTGATTCCACCTTCTTCCTATTGTGACATAAGGCTGCAATGAACATAGGTGAAAAAGTGTCTTAATAATAAATTATAAAGAATTTTGGGAATATTTCTAGGAGTGGTAGAGCTGAGTCTTATGGCAGTTCCATTTTTAGCTTTCTGAGGAACCACTACACTGATCTCCAAAACAGTTTACACTCCCACCAGCAGTAAGTGTTCTCTTTTCCCCACATCCTTGCCAACATCATCTGTTGGTTGTGTGTTTTTTTTTTTTTTTATCTTTGCCATTATTACTGGGGTAAGATGGTATCACAGGGTAGTTTTAATTTATATTTCCCTGAAGATCAGGGAAGCTGAGCATTTTTTTAGACATTTGTTTGACATTTCAACTTCTTTTTGCGTAGAGTCTCTGTTTAATTGCAGGTCAATATTTTACATGGATGCTTGCTGTCTTAGTGTTTAGTTTCTTTTTTTTTTTTACTATAGCTCTATAGTATAGTTTGAAAGATGGTGCGATGATACTTCCAGCAGTCTTTTCAATGCTCAATACTGTGTTGGCTAAATGTGTTATTTTGTTCTTCTATATAAATTTGTAATTTTTTTTTCCATTTCAGTGAAGAATTGCATTGGGATTTTCATTGTAATTGCAAAGAATCTGTATATTGCTTTGGGTAGGATGGCCATTTCCACAATTCACAATCACAATTCACAATTGATTGATCCAATTGACCCATGAGCAAGGAAGGACTTTCCACTTTCTCATATCCTTTTTAGTTTCCGTTTTTTAGTTTCCGTTATACAAGTTTTAATTTCCATTGGTTAAATTTACTCCAAGGTAGTTTATACTAGTGCAGTTTATATTTCCCTGATGATCAGGGAAATTGAGCACTTTTTTAGATATTTGTTTGACATTTCTTTTTTTTTAACTAACCCAACGTTATTTTAATTAGCTTTTTCCCTGCTTCTTTTTTGTATTTCTTCTACTCATACAAAGTTGATAAGTACCCCATTCCCCTCCCTCCCTCAACTCCTCCCTGGATCCCCTTGCTCCCTTCCCTCTTTTCCCCTCCCTTCCCCCTTCTTTCGCAGTGCCCCTTTCCTCACCCCTCCGCTCCCCTCCCCTCCCCATTTCTAGAGCATCCTTTAGTGTGCATATCAAACTTCTTCTGGGTCTTCCTCTCTGATGAGGTGTGAGGACTCAGTAGCATTGCCTAGAGCTCTTTTTTGTGTTCCCCTTTAGTATAGGAACACTATTGTGGCTGCTAATCGCTTGCCTCTAAGGATCCTAGTGCCTGTGATCCATGCTAGACTTTGAGGGGTCAATGATATGTTGGTCATTGTGCAGGTCATGCAAAGTCCTATTATGATTACTTCAGCCCTAATGTGTGTGAAGTATCTTGCATATCGTTGTTCCTCCCCATCTTTAGGCTCTTACAATCTTATTGCCCCCCCCCCACTTCTGAAAATTTCCCTGAGCTTTAGGCTGGCCTGGTTCCAATTGGTTAATGTAGAGTCTCTGATGTTTGTTGTCTTAGTGTTTAGTTTCTTTCTTTCCTTTTTTTTTTTTTTACTATAGCTTTGTAGTGTAGTTTGAAATATGATATGATGATACCTCCAGCAGTCTTTTCAATGCTAAAAACTGTCTTGGCTAAATGTGTTATTTTGTTCTTCCATATACATTTGTAGATTGTTTTTTCCATTTTAGTGAAGAATTGCATTGGGATTTTGATTGGAATTGCATGGGATCTGTATACTGCCTTGAGTAGGATGATCATTTTCACAATTCAAAATCACAATTCACAATCGATTGATCCAATCAACCCATGAGCCAGGAAGATCTTTCCACTTTCTAATGTCCTTTTTAATTTATTTCAGCAGTATTTTTTAGTTTCCATTGTACAAGTTTTAAATTTACTCCAAGTTAGTTTATTTTCTTTGTAGCTATGTTGAATGGGATTGACTCTCATTTTTTTCTCAGCTTGTTTATATCTGGTGTATAGGAAGGCAACTGATTTTTGTATGTTGATTTTGTAGCCTACCACTTTACTGAAATTGTTTATTAATTCACATATTTTCTTGGTGGAGTCATGTGGATCTCTCAAGTATGGAACCATATCATCAATAAATAGGGATACTTTAACTCTTTCCTTACCTATCTGTATCCCTTTATCTTCTTTTCTTCCCTTATTGCTCTAGGTAGGACTTCAAGCACAATATTAAAAAGAAGTGGTGACAGTGGACAGCCTTGTCTTGTTCCTGATCTAAGTCAAAATACTTCATTTTTACCTATATAGAATGATGCTTGCTTTAGGCTTGTCATATATAGCTTTTATTGCGATAGGTCCCCTCTATGTCTGTTTTCTCCATAGCTTTTATTATGAAAAAATGTTGAATTTTGTCAAAGGCCTTTTCTGCTGAAAGGATCATATGATTTTTGTTTTTCAGTCTGTTAATATGGTGAATCATGTTTGTTGATTTAGGAATGTTAAAACATCCTTGCATTCTTGGTATGAACATGAGTCAATCATGGTGTATGATCTTTTGGATATGTTCTTGGATTTGGTTTGCTAGATATTTTAATGAGGATTTTTGCACAGATTTATTAGTGATATTGGCCTATAATACTCTTTCTTTGATGTGTCATTGTTTAGTATTGGAAGGAGAGTTATATTGGCTTTGTAGAAAGAGTTTGGGAGTATTCCTTCTTTCTCTATTTTATAGAATAATTCGAGGAGTAATGGTGTTAGTTTTCTGAAGGCTTGGTAGAATTCTGCACTGAATCCATCTGGTACTGGACTTTTTTAGTTAGAAGAGTTGTAATTACTATTTTAATCTCATCTCTTGTTATTGGCCTGTCTGGAGTCAATTCTGGTTGGGCACACATGTTTAGAACTGCATCCATTTCTTTTAGATTGTCTAATTTATGAAAATATAAATTTGTAAATTATGTCCATATGATTCTCTGGATTTCTTCAGTATCTGTTGTGATCTCCCCCTTTTCATTTCTGGTTTTGTGGATTTGAGTGTTCTCTCTTCTTTTGGTTAGTGAACCTAAGAGTTCGTTAATCTTGTTTCTTCAAAACCAGCTCTTTGTTTCGCTGAGTTTGTGTATGGTCTTTTTCATTCCAATCCATTGATTTCTGTAAAGATTATGGAAATTTCTTCCCATGTGCTACTTTTAGATTTGGTTTGTTTCTTTTTTTCTAAGGCTTTTAGATATAACATGAAGCCATTTACTCAGGATCTTTCCTTTTCATGATGTAACTATTTAGTCACACAAAATTTTCTCTTAGATAGAACTGCTTTCAGTGTGTCCCATAGATTTTGATAGGTAGTATCTTCATTTTCACTGGCTTTGAGAAAGTTTTTAAATTCCATTTTTATTTCATTTTTGATAATCAAAGTATGTTATTTATCTTCCATGAGTTTGTGTGGTTTCTATTGTTTCCTTTGTTGTAGCTATCTACATTTATTCCATGATGGTCAGATAGTATGCAGTGAATGGTTTCAATTTTCTGGGTATATGGAGATTTGATTTGTGTCTTATTATATGGTCTGTTTTCAAGAATGTCCCATGAGCTACTGTGTAGAATGTGCATTCTTTGGTGTTTGGATGAAATGTTCTGTAGATATTTGTAAGGTCCATTTGATTTATGATTTCATTTAACTCTAATTTGTCTCTGCTTGGGTTTTGACACCATTGTCCTATTCAATGGTATGAATAGGGTATTGAGGTCTCCTACTACTATTGTGTTTGGGATGATTAATTTCTTTGTATCTTGTGCTTGATGAATTTGGGTGCTTCTATGTTTGGTGTTGTTATGTTTCAATTTCAGTGTCAAATTGACAATTGCAGACAGTTTGGGGGCACAGCTGTGGAAAGTTAACAATTGGAGCAGGCCCCTGATTGATCAATGTGGAAAATCTAGCCCATAGTGGGCAGTAATTTCCAGTATTGGACCTGATAATAGGAGTTGCAAGGAGGAGGCATTTGCTCTTCCCTTATCTGTTGACTCCACTGTTTGAGCATTTTTCACTTTTTAGAGCAGAGCTGCATTCTTTGTTGCTGCTGTCATTACTGCCTTCATCCTTCACTGATGCAGAGATCCATCCTTTTCAGTTTGCCACTGTTCCAGCTGCATTTGGAGCTTGATGTCTAGACCTAGCTGTTGTTTGCTGTTTATCACTGACATCAGAGCGTAGCATCTCCAATCCTCCAGTGAGGTAGATGCTCAAGACCATCTCAGGATTGTTCAGCTTTGTGAGAAAAATCTGGTCAAGAACAAAGCAGCTACTTTGATGGACACTATTTTTAATTGTGAATTATTTTATTTTTATTTTAGTAAATTTTATTTTTACATGTATTATTTATATTTATCTTAGTTTAGTTTAGTTTAATAAACTTATTTATATGTATTGGATTACAGTGATTATGTTCTTCAGAGAACCGTGACTAATACAGGTGCATATATGTTTAAGATTGTGAGATCTTCTTGCTAGAATTTTCCCTCTACTAAGACAAAATATCCATTTGTATTTTTTTATGGTTTGCTTTAGTTTGAAGTCTATTTAAGTCTAATATTAATGTTCTGGTATCTTGTAGTCATATTTTAGCATAGTATGTTCTGATTTCCTAGATCAGATTAGAAAGAATTTTCCAACCTTAGAACTTGATAATCATTGTTAGCCAATTATGTTTGTCATATTCTGATTTGATATCAAATTTGCTATTGTATGAACATTTAAAGTAAATATTGGTGGCTAAATCTTAAATAATGTCATGCAAGCTATGCCAGTATTATATAAGTCAGACAACCCCATAAACATGGATAAAATAAGTTGTATTATTTTTAATATATCAACTTTTTACAGCATGTCTCCTTTTCATAGAAAATACATAGCAGAAAATATTTTGAGTGTTTTTTATTTTATATGTTACACATTTTATTACATTTTTGCCTAATTATGCAAGCTGAATAGGTACCCCCCTTTTTCTTCCTCCCTCTTCCCCCTGTTATAATTCCCCTCTCCACCTTCCCACTTTAATCCTTCCATTTCACCCTTTGCCTTTCCTCATCTCTTGGTGCTTCCTGCTTTCTCCCTCCCATCCTCCAGAGAATCTGTTTATGTGGGCACTGAATTTCTTTCTGAGTCATCTACACTAGTGAGGATTTAGGACTCAGTGACGTAGCTTGGGGCCCCTTCTTGGGCTGCCTGCTAGTATGGGAATTCTATTATGATTATTTAACCCCTTGCCTCTAAGGATCCTACTGCCAGAAGCTTTTTCTACATTTTGGGAAGTTGTTGACATGTCAGCCATTGGACAGGTCTGAACAGGTCTGGTAAGGCACAATCACATTGTGGCTATATCCTGGCTGCTGCAGCCCAGAGTTGTGTGGAGTATCTTGCATATCATTAGTCCTCCCCATCATTGGCTCTTACAATCTTGCCGCCCCTTCTTCCACAAGGTTCCCTGAGCTTTAGGATGGGGAATGATTTGGCTGCTCTGGTTCTAGGTGAATATTGTAGGGTCTTTGTTGTTCTGCATTACTCTTTATTGTTGTTTTCAGTTTTGCTGTTGCTGCACTGCCTTTGGCTTCATTGTGATTGGTTGTCCAGATCATCTCCCTACCAAAGATAAAAGGATGTTTAAGCAAAGATCTTAATATAATAGATTCAAAGGTAGATGGAAGAATAGGACTAGGACACAGCAATGAATGGGGTCAGTCTCCCATTTGCTGGTAGATTATCATCTAACTGCCAGTCCCTATACCCTCCCTGACTGGGGAGATCAAACCTGTTCAGTCCCAAGTGTATGGGAAGGGAAGTGAGAATGAGCTGCATCTGATGTTTCACTACTTACATGTAGTACATGACCACGGCTTAACTTCTCTACTGAAGTTTGTTCTTTTATCTCCTTTCCATTGAGGTCTTCTTTCCCCTCTCTCCTGTTTATAATCCTTTGTGATTACAGTGGGTATTATAGAGATTTATGTATGCATATGCCCTTAAGTGGGTTTGGAACTAGGATCCACTTATTAGGGAGTACGTACCACATGTATCTTTCTGTGTCTGGGATACTTCACTCAATATAATTTCTTCTAATTCCATCCATTTGCTGGCAAATTTCATTAATTCATCTTTTTTGATGACTGAATAGTATTACATTGTATAAATGCACCACATTTTCATTATCCATTCATCAATTGTTGGGCATTTGGGTTGATTCCATGACTTTGCTATTGTAAATACTGCTGCAATAAACATGGTTGTGCTCATGTCACTCTAGTAAATTTCTGTATTGTGGAGGATTATTCCCAGAAGTGATGTAGCAGGCTCATATGGCATTTCAATTCTTAACCTTTTTAGAAATTGCTATAGTGATCACCAGAGTGGTTGCTCAAGCCTGCATTTCCACAAGCAATGTGTGAGAGTTTCATTCTCTCCACATGCTGTCCAGCATTTGGTGTTCTTTGTATTGTGGATTTTCACCATCCTGACTGGGGTAAAATACTATCTCAGATTAGTTTTGATTTGCATTTCCCTGATGACTAGGGATGTGGAGTGTTTTTTAAGATATTTGTTAGGCACTTCAATTTCGTCCCCTGAAAATTTTGTTTTGAGTTCTGAAGTCCATTTTCTAATTGGGCTATTTATCTCCCTGATGTTTAATTTTGTAAGTATTTTGTGCACTCTGGATAATAGAGCTCTGTTAGATATGTGGTTAATGATGATTTTCTCCCATTCTCTGGGTTGCCTATTTGCTCAGTTTATATTCTTTTTATCTGAACAGAAGCTCTTTAATTTCATAAGATCCCATCTGTTGAGTGTTGGTTCTAATGACTGTGCTATTGGATTTCTGTTTAGGAACTGTTGGCCTAGCCCAATCAGCTCGAGGGAGTTCCCTGTCCTTTCTCCTAGGGTTTTTATAGTCGCCAGGCTAATATTAAGGTCCTTGACCCATTTGGAATTAATTTTTGTGCATGGTGAGAAGTACGGGTTCAGTTTTATTCTTCTGCATGTGAACATCCAGTTTAGCCAGCACCATTTGTTGAAAATGCTCTTCTTTTTCTATTGAGATTTTTGGGCTCCTTTCTCAAAGATCAAATGGATTTAATTGCGTGGGCTTCTACCTAGGCCTTCAAACCTTATCCATTGATTTATGTGTTTATTTTGGAACTAATACCAGGTTGTTTTTATTATTATGGATTTGTAGGATAGATTAAGGTTTGGTATGGTGATACCTTCAGCAGTGTTTTTGTTACTCAAGATTGTTTTTGCTATCTGGGACCTTTTGTGCTTTCACATGAATTTTGAGATTGTTTGGTCAATTTCTTTAAAGAAATGCTTTGGGATTTTTAATTGTAAAGCATTGAACCGGTATGTTGCTTCTGATAAGATGGTCATTTTTATGGTGCTGGCTAAACTGGATGTCCACATGCAGAAGAATAAAACTGAACTCGTACTTCTCACCATGCACAAAAATTAATTCCAAATGGGTCAAGGGCCTTAATATTAGCCTAGCATGGGAGTTCTTTCTATTTCTGGTGTCTTCTGTAATTTCTGTCTTTAGGGTTTTGAAGTTTTAATTATAAAGGTATGCAAATCCTTTGGTAAGATTTGTACCAAGGTATTTCATTTTTTAGGAGCTATAGCAAATGGGATTGTTTCTCTTACGACTTTTTTCACTACTTTCAACTTTGGTGTATAGAGATGCCAATGATTGTGCACATTTCTTTTTTTATTATTATTTCTGCTCATACAAACTTAATAGGTACACCACTTCCCTCCCTCCCTTCTCCTCCCCCTGAACCCCCTGCTCCCCCTCCCCTCACACTTCCCTCCCCATCCCCCAGTGGCTCCCCCCCCCCAATCCACAGAGAGTCCTTTAATGTGCATGTCAGACTCTCCTCTGGGCCCTCCTCTCTGATGACGTACAAGGACCCAGTTGTATTTCCCTGAACCCTTTCCTGTGCTCCCCTTAAGCATAGGAACACTACTGTGGCTGTCAATCCCTTGTCTCCAAGGATCTTGGTGCCTTTAGCAGATGCTAGACTTTGTGAGGTCAGTAGTGTGTTGGACATTGTGCAGGGCATGCAAAGTCCAATTATGATTGCTTCGACCCTAACTTGTGTGGAGTATCTTGCAAATCATTGCTCCTCCCATCCTTTTGCTCTTACAATCTTACCGCCTCCTCTTCCACAAATTTCCCTGAGCTTCAGGATGGGGAGAGATTAGGCTGGCCTAGTTCCAGGTGGTTGATATAGAGTCTCTGAAGTTCTGGATTGTGGTTTGTTGATTTTCTTTTGCAGTTTTGCTGCTCCTGCAATGCCCTTCACTCCATCCTGATGGGCATTGTATGTCACCCCCTGGCTTAAACTGGAGTCTTGTTGTAAGAGCACATTCAAGGGTAGATGTAATAAAAGTAGGAAACCACAGTGAGGGAGGGGTCAATCGCCCATTTGCAAAATGGTTACTTTTTATCTGCCAGACTATATGCCCTCCTCTTCTGGTGAAATCATACTCCCTCAGTTGTAAATGATCAGGTACGAACATCTGAGATTTCTTTTGAAACTTGTAACTGTGCTAAACTTATGTATTAGTTCCACGAGTTACCTGGTGGAGTTCTTAGAATCTCTCAAGTATAGGACCATGTCATCTGCAAATAGGGATAGCTTGACTTCTTCCTTTTCGATTTCAATCCCCTTTATCTCCCTCTCTTGTCTCATGGCTTCAGGTAAGACTACAAGTACAATATTGAATAGAAGTGGTGAGAGTGGACAGCCTTGTCTAGTTCCTGATTGAAGTGGGTATGCTTCAAGTTTTTCCTCATTAAGTATAATCCTTGCTGTTCCTTGTTGTTATTATGCTTTTATGATGTTGATATACGTTTTTTCCATTCCAATTGTCTCTTGGGTTTTGATCCTAAAAGAATGTTTGAACTTGTCAACAGCTTTTTCTGCATCTATCAAGAGTTTCATGTGATCTTAGACTTTGGTTTGGTTTATATGATGGATTACATTTGTTGATTTGCATATGTTGAACCAAGCATGTGTACATGGGGTAAATCCTAATTGATGACAGTGAATCATCTTTTAGATATGTTTTTGAATTGGTTTTGTTAAGAGTTTGTTGAGAATCTTTGCATCTGTGTTCATCAAAGTGATTGTCTACAGTTTTCTTTTTTAAGTGTATTATCTTTCTTAGGTTTGGGGTTTAGCTTCCTAGAAAGAATTTGAAAGTGTTCCTTCCTTTGCTATTTTATGGAATAGATTAAGGAATAGTGGTGTTAGTTGTTCTTTGAATGTCTTGTAGAATTTTGTGCTGAATCCCTCTGGCCCAGGACTTATTTGGAGTGAAGATTCAGGATTATTTCATTAATTTCCTCATTTGTCATAGGACTATTTAAATGGTTTAAAACTTTCTGATTCAATGTAAGTAAGTTGTGTTTACTCAGAAATTTGTCCATTTCTTTCAGGTTATCAAATTTTGTGGACTATAAGTTTTAGAAATATGACTATATAATTCTCTGAATTCTTTGTGTATCAGTTGTGGTAACTTCATTTTCATTTCTAATTTTGTTAATGTGGATTTTCTCTCTCTTGATTTTGGTTAATTTAGCTATGAGTATATCAATCTTATTGATTCTTTCAAAAACCCAGCTTTTAGTCTGATTGATTCTTTGTATCTTTTTCTGCTCTCAATTTTGGATACTTCACCCCTGATTTTGCTAGTCTCCTGTCTTCTACTGCTTTGGAGTTTTGATTGCTCTTGTGTCTCTAAAGATTTAAGCTGCTTTGTTAAGTTATTTACTTGTGATATTTCCGTTTTTGTTTATATATGCATTGAGAACTATAAGCATACCTCTTAGGACAGCTTCCATTGTGTTCCAGATATTTTAATATGTTGTATTTTCATTATTGTTTGCTTCTAGAAAATCTTGATTTTCCTTTTTGATTTTTTTTTCTGAACCCATTTCTCATTCAGCATCGTGGTTTTAAATTTCCAGTAATTAGTTATTTTCTGCTATCCATCATGTTGTGTATGTCATTCTTTAGAACATGGTGGTCTGATAGGTTACAGGCTATAATTTCATCTTTCCTGTATGTGGAGATTAGTTTTGTGCCTCAGTATGCGGTCTATTTTGGAGAAAGTTCCATGAGCTGCTGAGAAGAATGTGTATTCCTTGGTTCTTGGATGAAAGGTTCGGTAGAAATCTATTAGGTCTATTTCAGTAAGGGTTTGATTTAATTCCCATGAGTCCCTGTTGAGTGTTTGGCCTGGTTGTCTATCACATGTTGAAAGTAGGTTACTGCAATCACCACTATTATTGTTTTGTGATTGACTTCTTGTTTTAGACATTGTAGTGTTTGCTTAATGAATGTGGAGGAGGCCATATTAGATGTGTACATGTCCAGTATTGTGAAGTCTTCCTGGTGAATTGTTCCTGTAACTAAAATATGGTATCCTTCTGTATCTCTGATGATTTTATTTTTGGTTTAATTTTTTAAAAATTTTTTAAAATTTATTCAATTGTGCACGTATGTGTGTGTGTGTGTGTGTGTGTGTATGTATGTGTGTGTGCACGCACGTGCGTGTGCGTGTGTGTGTGTGTGTGTGTGTAGAACCACGGATGAATTCGGGAACCACCATGGACGCCTCCACCTCCTCCTTGTTTACTCTATGCCGGGATTCACAGGCTCCGCCCTACCAGGACCGGAAACGCAGGCCGCCCCGCTTCTGCCCGGCATCTATACGTGGGGTCTAGGATCTGAACTCAGGACCTTCCTCCTGCAAGGCAGAGGCTTAACCCCTGAGCCACCTTTCCAGCCCCTTATTTTTGGTTTAAAGTACACTTTGTCAGATAGCATAATTGCTACACCTGCTTGTTTCCTAGTTCCATCAGCTTGAAGAATTTTTGACCAATCTTTTACTTTTAGAATGTGCCTATCTTTTGTGATGATATGCATTTCCTGAAGACAGTAGATGGATGGGTTTTGATTTTTAATCCATGTTTGTAACCTGTGTCTTTTGATTAGTGAGTTAATTCCATTGACATTAGTGTTATAATGGAGAAATTACTTTTGATATGTGCCATTTTTGGAGTTTAGTGTCTTTCATTTGTGTATAATTTAGCTTGTAGGTTTTGGTGGTATTATACTTCCCTTCTGTCCTCCTGGATGCAGTTATTCTTTTCTTTAAGCTTCATTATCTTTCCTAGCATTTCTGAAGGCCTGATTTTGTGGTGATATAAGCCTTCAACTTGTCTGTATGGTGGGAAATTTTTCATTCACTCTTGATTATGACTGATAGTTTTGATGGGTATATCAGCCTGGGTTGACATTCGTGCTCATTCAATACTTCAAGTATGTCTCTCCAAGCTCTTCTGGCTTTTAATGTTTCCATTGAAAAACAGCTCTTATTTTAATAGGTGTATCTTTAAAAGTGATTTGGTTTTTTTTCTCCTGAAGCTCTTAGCACATTCTCTTTGTCTTGTATGCATTGTCTTTTGACTCTTATTTGCCATGGTGAATTTTTATTTTGGTCATATCTGCTTGGGGTGCTATACTCCCCTTGTGTGTGGATGGGAATCTCTTTCTTTTGATGTGAAAAGTTTTCCTTTACTATAGTTTGAAAAAATTCCTCAGTTGTATTATTTTTGATTTCTTCTTCTGGTATTTCATGAATGCGCATGTCAGGCTTCTTCAAGCTGTCACATAACACTTGAATATTCCTCTCAAGTATCCTTTTGGCTTTAACAACTTCTTTGATTCACCTGGTTAGTTCTCTCACTTTGTCTTCAATATCTGATATTCTGTTTTCTGCTTCATTTCTAATAACACTCTCTCTTGTGTTCTAGGTTGAAGGCCTTGTCTATTAGTTTGAGTTTAATCTTGGCTTGAGATTCTTTTCACTTCTCTGCCTGTTTTGCTTCTCTAAATGCCTTTCTCATTTGATCCAAGTGCTTGTTGTGTTCCTGTTCAAATTGTTTGATGTGGTTATTTAACTCCTCCTGAATTTCCTCTTTCATTGTTTTGATCATAATAAAGATCAGGCTTTCATCAAAAATGATGAATTACTGGAATTTGCCGGGAAATGGATGTCATTAGAAACAATTGTATTAAGTGAAGTATCCCAGACCCAGAAAATTAAGCGCCGTATGTACTCCCTAATAGGTGGCTCCTAGTACCAAACCCACCCAGCCCACCTAAAGACAGGAATTCCAAGGATTATGAACAGGAGGGATGGGGTAGGAGGGCCACACCAGAAAGAAGAAGAGAAGGGACCATGTTACAGCAGGGAAAATAGGCCTCCACCAAGGACCCAAATAAGTAATGAGACATCTGATTAAGTTCACAGACTTTTGTTTCTGATCATTTACTACTGAGGGGGAGTGATCTCACCAGAAGAGGAGGGCATATAGTCTGGCAGATAAAAAGTAACAATTTTGCAAATGGGTGATAGACCCCTCCCTCACTGTGGTTTCCCACTTTTATTACATCTACCTTTGAATGTGCTTTTATCACAAGACTCTAACAGCTTTTTGTCTCTGGCTAGGGGGGTAACATACAATGCCCACCAGGATGGAGTGAAGGGCATTGCAGGAGCAACAAAACTGCAAAAGAAAATCAACAAACCACAATCCAGAATTTCAGAGACTCTATATCAACCACCTAGAACTAGGCCAGCTTAGTCTCTCCCCATCTTGAAGCTCAGGGAAATTTGCGGAAGAGGGGGCGGTAAGAGTGTAAGAGCATAAGGATGGGAGGAGCAATGATATGTAAGATACTCTATACTAGTTAGGGCTGAAGCAATCATAATTGGACTTTGCATGCCCTGCGCATTGTCCAACACACTGTTGACCTCACAAAGTCTAGCATCTGCTAAAGGCACCAAGATCCTTGGAGGCAAAGAATTGGCAGCCACAGCAGTGTTCCTATACCTAAGGGGAACACGGGAAAGGGTTCGGCAAAGGCCACTGGGTCCTTGTATGTCATTGGAGAGGAGGGCCCAGAGGAAAATCAGTCATGCACAAGAAAGGACTCTCTGGGAATTGGGGTGGGAGGCACTGGGGGATGGGGAGGGAGAGGGATGGGGAGGGAGAGGGGTGGGGAGGAGGAGCAGGGGGTACGGGGGGAGGAGGAGGGAGGGAGGGAACTGGTGTACCTAATAAGTTTGTATGAACTGAAATAAAAAAAAAAGATCAGGCTTTGAAAATCATTATCTTGGGTATGGCTTTCTTGCCTAGTTTCTGTGAGTTTGTTCTGGTTGGATTCCATTGTTATGGGGTTGGTGGTTTTTGTAGGAGATTTGTAGTTTCGTTTTATGTTTCTCATATATTTTCACAGTGACCTGGGCATTTTTTCATTTTATTTCTTATATCCTTCTTGATGTATGTTTTTGGCTGATCAGAATTAGACAGCAATGCTACACTTGAGTAGATATTGTTAGTGTTTACCTCTCAGTGGATGTGCCTGCTTGGCATTAGTTGGTGTTGTTTCTTAGATGAGCCTATTGGATCATTAGTACATCCTTTAATGTGGGCTTAGTAGACAGGGATTGAAGATTAGTATGGTAGTGCATTTTTAGGTTTACTCCCTTGGCAGTATATGAGTGTGAATGGTATAGTCCTTGAAGTTGTACAGGTTTTGGGGTGAGATATATGGAAATCTTAAACTATGTTGACTAATTACTGAGAATAACAAGAAGGTAAAAATATTTACATATCTTAGAGCTAGAATCAAAGATTCTCTTCCATTTGATGGGATGGTTTTAGAAGTCCTGAGATGTATGGTGTTGGTCCCCTACCTGTTGTTTGGGTTTTCTCTGGACTCTTGAATTCTTGAAAACTTTGATGCTCTTTAATGATTATGGGTGTAGGAAGGGAGAGAGAAAGAAAGAAATCAGGAGGAGAGGGAAGAAGAACAGCACAGGAGGATGAGTAGGTGTCTTGGTCGACGATGCTGAGCAATCACCCACCGTGACTTTACCAGGAGGCTCAACAAGTCCACTGTGACCTGCAGATGAAAGAGCCAACTGGATGGTGGGACCTGCTGAAGACTTGGGCCTAGGGTGTGGACTAGAGGCCTTGCTGACCTTACCAGAAGGAGCAGGGAGCTGGCTTTGACCTGGAGGAGAAAGGCTTGAGTGTTTTAAAGATAAAGAAACGAAAATATTTTAGCTGGCATTTATGTCAATTATCTTAATTTCATCACTGTACATTGTATATATATATGCACTGAAATATTACACCTTATCCCAAAACATGTATGTCAGTTATAGTTAAAATCCTTCGTTACAGAATTTCAGTGAAAGTTTCATGACACTGTGCATTTGAAACACTTTTATATTCATTAAGTGTTAACCACAATCAGTATTTTATCTCTCATGGCCAGGATATAGTGTAATTTTTCAGTACATTGCAATTCTCTATATCTTCCCCTGTTTGTCAGTCCTGCTTTGAAATTCTGTTATCATTTTACTTCTGTTTCATCCTGACTTTTTTCATTGCTTTTCTCATATACAGTAAGCCCAATATAAACAAATGGAATAACATAATAAACACATGAATGTGGAACAATAGAATTGAAAATAATGAGAAATTTAGCTTGTTTTTCTAAAATAAAATCAAGACTATAAAACTAGAAATACTGGTTTAAAACATAAAAAATACCCTGTAATTCACCAAATAAGCATTTACAGATACCAAAGGATATTAAACAAATGCCATAGATTTTATGCATACAGTTTAAAATATACATAAATCTGATGAAAAACTAGACCTTTCATAGGAACCTATAGGCGACCACAATTTCTGGATAGGAAATGGTATGAATAGTCACAACTCTTAAGGAATTGGTTTTATCAGTTAATTTTATAGCTTTAGCCAAAAGTGCCCCATTTTTGACCACTGAATTCACCTAGAATTTATATTTTCTTCTTCAATAAATTTCAAATGCTAAAAAGTCATGCATTTAGTTTCTGCTTGGATTTTGGGTGAGATATTTAAGCCAAAGCTCTATTTCAGTGTCTGATTTTCTTCACTATCTTATTTAAAAATACAAACAACATACTGATAAATGGTGCCTTTGTATCTGCTTGTTTAAATTCTGTCATATTTTTTGTACAGCCTGCTAATGTGGCAAATCATGTTTTACTTTCACTTACACATTGGTAATGTGTAAGTGTATCTGTCCCCAGGAATGATTATATGAGCACGTTTTATATTCACTCTGTAAGGAGCATTTCTTTTTATAGTATGCCTGAAACGAAGCTTCAGAATACAGTCATACATCATTAAAAATGGTTTTACAATTTTAAAACAGACAAAAAGTTTTCAAGATGTCTTGACTGGAGAATTCTACAACATATATGAGGAGCAATAAATGTTTGACTTGGTCACACTTTTTTGTAAAGCCTCCATCTTGGCTGGAGTGTGGCAACTCCTAAACCAAGGCTACATCGCAAATCCCTGACCTCCTGACCCTAATGGCCCTGAGAGAGGATTATCTTTTGTGGGACATTCTTTCACTCCTTCCCTGAGTTGTTCTAATTCCCTAATAACTCATTCTCAATGTCTGAGTCATGGTTTGAAATGTGTCTCCCACAGTCTCATGTGTTTGGGAAGGCCATGACACCTTTGAGAGGTGGGGCCTTCCTGGAGAAAGGCAGCCACAGGGGGTGGGCTTTGAAGTTGATTAGTCCCACCCTACCTCCAGGAGAAATTTTCTTTTGTATCAAGCAATCTTGCAACTGTCAGCCTCCAAGACGTTTGCAGTGTCCTAGGTCTCCTCCAGCTTCAGCCAGCCAGCCATGTCACCTCTGCCATGAAAGCATCAAAACCGCTACCATCTGGTAATGCTGAAAAATGCTGGAGTGAGATTGAAATGTAGTTTGGTGCACTCAAACCATAGCTGTATCAACTTCTATGAGCAGAAGGTAGAAACTCCCTTTTTTGGGTAGTCAATACTTTCGAAGAGCAAGAAACAATTTCATCTTGGACTTTGGGCTCCTGAAGGATCCCGTTTTCAAACCACAGAATCTCTATATGGTAATATTAATTTCTTCTATCATCCCAGTGCAAAGTACTAGGTTTCCTTTAATGGTGCTCATTTTTCCAACAGTGGCAACTGCTCTGTTGTCTGCCATTTCTCCATACAAAGTTTCAAGCCTGCCAACACAGCTCTCCTTTATCAAGCCAGGTTATTGCTCCCTTCATTTCAGTGTGGGTCCCAATAATTCATAACTCTCTCAGCATCACTATCTTCCAAACAGCCCAGGAGCTGAGTGGTTTTCATAGCACACAATCTGAAACATCTTCAAAAATTGCCACATTCCTCGCCAAAAATATACAGAGTCCACAAAGTTTCCATTTCCAGATGTATCAGCAGCATCTCACTTTTTGGTACCAAAATTTGTGGCAGTTTGCCTGTATGATTGCTGATAAATGCCTGATAGAACAGCTTGTGATAGTCCAGTTGCAATTACTTGTCAAGCTTGACAGCAGAGCCCCTAACACTGCCAAAGGACCAAGGGAATTGGCCACACCATATCCACATAACTACCGAGTAAGAGACCATCCAACATGTCTAGCCAAGTAAACAGAAAGTTCCCTCTGTTTTATTCATCTCCTCAGTGATTAGTCCCACCCATCATGGGCTGGACCTTCCCCATCAACTAGAAAATCCCTTGAAGATTCACTCTGGGGTTAACTCAACTACTAATTTTCTACAAATGTGCCCAGAACTTGAACCCTGTATCTAACTATGACAGATCCCAAGAGAGGAATCAGATACTGGGTAGGAAGAGAAACTCGGGTTTGGGGAAGTGAGACGGGATGTAGGTTGGCAGATTGAGAAAGATGCTGATGCAAATTGTACTTTAAGCAAAATGTTATCAAAATTTCAGGCAATGGTCATCAGATGTGTGAAAGGAAGATTCTGTCTCAACCAAGGAAGTTAATTACTGTCGGAGTGTTTCATGGGAGAGGGGAGGTCCTTAACCAGGAGGGAGCTGGTGTTAACAAAGATGTGATCTTGATGCATGACTATTGTCAGGTGGGGGCTCTTTCCTGAATGCCAGGGTTAGGAGGAGATCAGGTCTCTTTGAAAACTGAGAGGGAAGAAGACTATGGATAGCAAGAGTCTTCTCCCAACACCTAAATGTGGGCAGTCGGCCCTTCATAGCAGCTGTGAGTACAAGGACTTCTTGAAGGATGGAAAAGCCTGTGTGGTTCTTCATAGGAACACAAAAGAATCTCGATTCCCATATGAAGAGTGAGGTGAAAGTCATAGAAGACCACCTGCAGTCTCAATCTGTGAGGAAGGGAAAATCCCTGCTGTAGACCAGAGGGGAGGCCTTATCAATGATCCTATCCACGAAGCTGAAACTTTGATAGTATTCTGCTTCTGAACTTCTTGAACTGGGAAAGTGTTTTGCTTAATCTCAAGATGAAGAACTAACTCACTGTGTATTCCAGTTGATCTGGTCAAACATTTTAGCTCGAACTGGCCTTTACTTTGCAATGTTCTCCTGAAGAACAAACTTGTGTGGCCACACCTTGCAGTGAAGACTTATAAACCGGAAATGCAAGGGATTGTCAAACCTGATAAAAGATTGTCTTGCTGCTCTAGGCAATGCTAATGAGTCCTTCCACCTCATCAGAAGAGGAGGACCCAGAGGAAAGTTTGACATGCACAGTAAAGGATGCTCCAGGCATGGTGGGGAAGGGGTCACTGGGAGAAAGAGAGGGAGGAGGGGAAAGGAAAAAGAAAAGGGTGGAGGGAGCAAGGGGTTCAGCGAGGGGTGGAGGGAGGGAGGGGAATGGGGGTAATTATCAAGTTTGTATGAGTGGAAAAAAATTTAAAAAAATAAAAAAAATCATCTTGCTGAATTGGACCTGCAGAGCATGTGTGCTCTGAATCCAATTAGATGATGATATTGGAAACCAATTTGTCCTTGCATAGAATATTGCTGGGCCTTTAGAAACATCACCTGATCTGACACAATGCTTGGGATATTTACAGATTCACCCACTCATCTGAGAAGCATGCATGTGTAGATAAGGGATCAGGGTTGGGAAATGCCTTCATGCTAACAGCCATGATATTTTGAAGAATCTTTACTCAAGCAAAGCATAGACAACACCCTACGAAAAGAGTGAAAATAGTACTAGCTCTCTCTGTTTCTGCAAATATTATAATGAAATTAGGAGAAAAGTGATGCTCCCAAGTCAGCATGGTATTCCAGAACTTGGGATGCAGAGGTCACCGTGTCACAAGTCCCAGACCAACCTGATGTGACTAGTGAACTCTAAGCCAGCTGGAGATTAACAGCAAGACCACCGTGTTTCAAATGAAATGCCCAACAATCCTTCAGGTGAGCAAGTAAAAATCCCAGGAGTGGGGTTGGACACCTTTCTATGAGTTGTTGGCCTGGGAGGAGTTTGTTAACCAGGAGGAAGCAGATATCAACCTGGAGATTCCCAAAGTAATGCCACCTATTGGCCTAAAGCATCTCAAACTTGGTATCCAAGGTTGGGGAATTTATGATGGGTCTGAGATTCATAATAGTCCATATTGTCAGATGGCAGCATCAAGAATCTCTGAGGTATGCCTGGGTATCTGTGAGGGACTTTCTCGATAGGGTTTATTGCTGTCAGAATGCCCAACCAAAATGTCAGGCCATCCTCTGTGCTTCCCAACTGTATAAACAAGAGAATATCAGTGAGGTTACTGCATCCACATCTCTCTGTTTCACAATGGCAGGTTCAATGAGGTCATTTGGCAGTGTCTTTCCCATGGTGAAGGAATGCATCCCTTCTTCCTTCACAAAACAAAAGAAATCCTTCATTTTTATTGCTTCAAATCTAATATTTGTTCGAAACAACATAAAATATCATTATCAGGAGATAGAAACTTCCTCCCTATAGGAGGCTTTTGAAGTGGTTGACAGCTATTCAAACTAGAAGAGACTTTTCATCAGTCTGGAATAAGACAAGCTGCTTTGCCAAAAATCCAAACAAAGACTTTTCACTGTGAAATACGGACACAAATATTTTGGATGCAACCAAATATTTTCTGATTGCGGTTAAGACCTGTTCCATGCAAGGTGATGTCTGACTGGTCTTATAATTAACAAAATCCTTTAGGAGAAGATAATTGGGGAGCGATCCACTAAGGTCTTCAGTGCCTCATTCTTCCACCACATCGCAACCATCAGAAAGGTCAAAAGAGGCAGTCTGACAAAGGGCAAAGCCTACAGTGGCATGGAAAAGAGGAGCCAGCCAATACAGACTTGCAAAGCACAAGTGACCATTTGCAATCTTGGAAATGTGCAATAACCGTCTTGCACAAAAGAAAAATTCAACAGCCACTGATACTCTTTGAAAGAGGAGAAAACCAAGAGCAGGGAAAGGGACCCAATGGAAGTCTGTTGAATTGGAGGGAGGTAATGGCAGTCTCACAAAGAGGAATGGTCGTCTTGGTAACAAGGAGGGACAATGGCCGTCTGGGAATTGGAATTATGATGTGGTCAAGGTGAGAAAACCCCGAGACATGGAGCCAGAGTTGCCAAGGGAAGCAGAGGGAGTGGAGTCCCGTGGCTTGGGTGGACTGGTGGGCATGGAAGAGAGAGGCTGCTCTTATTGCCTACATTGCCACCTTGTGTGGCAGGATGAGCAGGAAAATCCGTTCCCCTTTGGGCAGCTGAACACCGCAGAGTTTTGGACCAACTTCTTTGGTGAGGAGTCAGTAAATGATATCCTAAGGGACCAGGAAGGTGTTGAAGGTGGAGATCTAGAAGGTGGTGGAGGCACCTTGGCCTCTCAGGCCAATGTGCAGTCCCTGCACACCACAGAAGGGACCCACAGGCAGACGGGGGCCCCCAAGAGAGTCACAAGATCTCAGAAATCTAGGGAGACCCCTAGACTGGTGTGCCTCAACTACGTGCCTCGCGGGACCAGGAACAGGCTGGTGCAAAACACCTGCTCCAAAAAATTCACCGACTGGGAGTCAACCAAATAGAAACAGTATTTAAAGATCATCCAAATACATCTATTATCATAAGGTAGGTGTCCTATATTAGGTTGGCTCCGTCCCCTGGGGCTCATGTGGGCTGCCCTTTCCTCTGCTCAGACCTATATTCACCAGGGACCCCCAAACCAGGACCTGTTCTCTGATAGTGCTGCCTCCTCTGGGGAGAAAGTCTAATGGGTTCGGATCAATATTTCCATGCAGTATTGGCACGAATCAAGCTCGCGTGCTGGTCGCTGACTCTCATTATTAAAGTGTGCTAAATACATTACAGCCAGAAATGCTTTGTCCTAAACATCTCTCAGAGCTTTGAAATCCCGAGTTCAAAATTGGCTGTCAAGGGAGAGGATCTCAACACCCTGATAGGATGCAGTCTAGGGCAGTAAGGGAGCAACAGGCCTGCCATAATGCCTTGTACCAGCTACCTAGCAAGGTTCACCCCGAATCAGGCCAACCTGATCTCTCCCCATCCCAAGGCTTTGGGAACCTCACTGAAGAGGGGACAGTGAGATTGTAAGAACCTAAAGATGGGAAGGTTCACCAGTGGACAAGACATTCCATTCAAGCAGGACTGCTGCATCCAGGAACTCAATGCAGTGAGACTTGTCCTTACTAGACATGCATAACGACTGACATAACAACGTGCCCCCATAGACTATAGAGGAACTCAAGAGAGATAAGAATATGTAGTGGAAATCTTGGGGACTAAAGTTGGATGAGTGAAGGGAAATGCTATCAATGGTGTGACCAAAAGAAAGGTAATTTTGTATGGCACAACAGGCCTGAACCCCCACAAGAGTAGAAAAGCCAGAGGAAACCCTGGAGTCCATAGAAGCAGACAGAAAGGAGGGAGTGGAATGGATTGATGAAAAGAAAGGAGGAGCATGGGAGGGAGGGAGCATGGGGAGAAGCAGAGATGAGTACTCAATACGCTTGTAAAACTAGAAAAATAAATGAAATATAAAATGTAAATTATCCCAAAAACTTGGTTGGCTATGTGTGACACAATCCAGAAGTCGGCTCATTTTGCACACTACACTGCAAGCAGCTTTCCTCTCTCCTCTTGTCTTTGATGGCACCCTTTCAATTCCCATAGAGGGAGTGATGTAGACACCACTCTGGGAGAGTCATCTGGGCTTGTCCTTTATTAACTGAGTGACTTCTTCACTGAGCATAGGGTCCATAGGCTCTGCTCGTGGTGTTCCTGTCATAACCAGTGTGCAGGGTGTCCCAGTGTGTGGATGTGCTGCCTCACCCTTCTTATGCAGGGACTCTGGCTTGATCTTCTCTCGTGGCTCCTTGAATGGTTTGCTGTGAGCAGAGCTGGACAAATAGTGTCTCAACTCCAGGTTCTCTGATCTTTGGGATTTTTTTCCCAAGAAAAGGTATTGGTGGAGCCAAGATAGGTTGATGCATAATTATTTCATCATCACTAGCTCCTTTTTCATTACGGTTGGCACGGACTGACATTTTTAGCCTCAGGAAAAGAGCTTTCCAATGTCTTCCTCACCTCACCAACATTTATGTTACCAGCTTTTGGTAGATCTGCCGCTGGGCATGAGATAACAGCAATAAGATTTTTGAGGTTTTGTTTCATTTCTATGCTTGCCTTTGCTTCCTACCCCCTTTTTATCCTCCCCCTGAAACCAGTGCTAGGGATTCAGCTTGAGGCTCTGTGCATGCTTCACAATCATTCATCTATTTAACTATGCCCCTGGGGCCTCTATTGTTTTTGCTTCTTCTTCTACTTTTTTTTTTCGGTTTGGTTTTGTGTTTGAGAGGTGGTCTTTCTATGTAACCCTAGCCAGTGTGTAACTTCCTGTGCCATCCTTGCTAACCTTGACTTAATCTCTTCTTCTTAATCCTCTTCTTTCCACTTGTTGTGATTCCAAGCCCATCATTCCCCTGCCTGCGTATGCCAACCGTCTTTTCAATTTTTATTTTTGACACTGGGGCTCACTAATTTGTCGTTATCTCCTGGGTCAATTTCCCAAGGAATGGAGTTCACTGTCACCAGGATGGGATAAATACCCTTAATGATAACCTTTGATATTTGAAAATTTTTTGTTTTCCAAAAGTTGACTCTACCTGTCTCTCAGCTCCACACTTCTTTTCTGGTTTCTGAAAATGAAATTTTGCTTGAGTCAGCAGAAGGAGTGTGAGATGCTGTCATGTTGCACTACTGAAACTAAATGTTCATTTAATTTGTGTTTGCAATGTATATGATTTGTTCATCGTGACTTTTGCATCTCTGCTCACTTTGAAAATGTTGCTGAAATTATTTATGTATGTTAAAGTTTTTAAATGAGAAAATCATGATTCTCCAGTGCTAAGTTTTAAAACACATCCTAGATTTTGATTGGAAATCCAAAGCTTTCTCAAAGTGGGTTATGGGAGTTTCAGTCAGGTGTGTGTGAGACGCTGTGAGGACTTTGAAAGAAGCATGGCATGAGTGTAGCATGGAGCATGTTCTCCACAGTGATGAATAATGAATGTCTGTGGCTTTCTTTCCACAGGAAGTTTCTCCACAAATGTATTGATGAGAATGATGAGCAGATACAGGTCAGTAAATATGAAAAAGGATATGACTGGGTAAGTAATCTCTATTCTTCTCCAGGTCTTGGATGGTTTTTGTTCTAAAAGTTTTAAATTGGTGTGCTTTTAATGACTTATTCTGACATTTGACTTTGTTTTCTACTAATTATACTAATTTTCAGATTTTATATTGCAGCCAGGCATATTGTTTAATTTGTTTATTGCTCATTTTATTCTCCCATATAATAAATGTCAAATAACTTTAATACATATTCTAGTGTGGGACCCTAAGATAGCTCCCCTTCCCCAGCACCTAGTTTTCCTTCCCCAGCACCTAGTTTCCCCGCCCGCGGGCATTTTAAATTTCCTGCTGGCGCCAACCCAAAGGCGCCAACCTTGTTTACCGATGACCCATCCCTGGCCCTACCCCCAGCCCATATCTTGCTCAATCACCCTGCGGATGTGCTGACCCACTGACTACCTCGGGAAGTGCCGTTCCGCACTCCACCCTGGGCAGTACGGGAACTGCCCAGAGTCACCGCTATCAGCAAAGAACATCTGGTGGTCAACTTTATTACCCCATAACTCTACTTGTGTGCCATGTTCCCATAGAGTTCACTGTGACTGCTTTCATTATAAAAACCCTACCCCGATCTCAGTCGGGGCGGCTCCTTCCTTGCTTGCAAGAGGGACGGTCCTGGCACGCCAGAATAAACTTGCCTTTTGCCTTTTGCAGCAACCTCTCGGTCCTCGTGGTTCTTCTCGGGGTCTGGGTGGGTAATAAACAGGGACTTCGGTTCCAACACTAGCACGTATTCTTAAAATTAAAAAGTATTAAATCAAACATACCAACCTGTTCTGTAATAATCTGCTGTTATATGCGTAGATTTGAAGAACACTTAACTCTCAGCCTTGAAATCTTCTTCTATGACAGAGGTAGAAGATCTGAACATCCTGGTAGGATGCAGTCTAGGGCAGTAGAAGAGCAGTGATGTGGACAGTAATGGCCAGCCATAATGCACTGTACCAGCTACCTAGCAACGTTCACCCGGAAACAGGCCAACCTAATCTCTCCCCATCCTAAGGCTTTGGGAACCTCACTGAAGAGGGGACGGTGAGATTGTAAGAACCTAAAGATGGGAAGGTTCACCATTAGACAAGACATTTCATTCAAGCAGGACTGCTGCATACAAGAACTCAATGGAGTGAGACTTCTTACCAGATATGCATAATGACTGACATACCAAAGTGTCCCCATAGACGATAGAGGAACTCAAGAGAGATAATAAGAACATGAAGTGGAAATCTTGGGGACTAAAGTTGAATGTGTGAAGGGAAATTTTATCAGTGAGATGGCCCAAAAGCTGGCACCTTTGTATCCCACAAGAGACCTGAACTCCCACAAGAGTAGAAAAGCCAGAGGAAACCATGGGGTCCATAAAAGCAGACAGACAGGAGGGAGTAGGATGGCTTGGTGAGGGAAAGGAAGGATATGGGAGGGAGGGGGGATGGAGGGAAACAGGGATGAGTACTTAATATGCTCATAAAACTAGAAAAATAAAAGAACTTTAAAAAGTAGTAAATCAGCATCACATGTGTTAATAAGAGAGACTGAGCATATTTTGTCGAACTTTAAAAAGCTTTTCAAGAATTAATATATTAGACCTATACTTGTATATAAAAGGACTTTATTTATATGTATATTATATGATATGAGCATACTTAATTTGTATTCATATAATCACATAATGTCTTTGTTAGATATTCCTGATAGTGTTACTCATAAGTTCCTCAGATAAAGGCCACAGTGGTGCATTAAAGATGAGAGTTTTCACTCATCACTTTATGCTTTTGCGCTATTTTGGTGTTTTCCATTATTTAAACTACCTAGTCCTTGAAGGGAGAGGTTTGGATGTCCCAGCCGACTGAGTAGTCCACAGTCATCTGTTCTGTCCTGACCGCCAGCTATCAGTAAACAAAGCTTCTGGGCGACAGGAGGCTCACCACACAAATCTAGAGGATCAATTTTAGTTTCTGCATTAGAGGAAACCAGTGGTGTTTGTCTTTTGGAGACTGTGTTATCTAAATTGGTATGAATTTTCCAACTCCAAACTTTTATACAAATTCTTACCTTTTGCATGTTGAATACTTCATTCATCATGATTTCTCCTAAATTCATCCATGTACCAGTGAATTTCCCTAATCTATTTTTTGACAACTGAATAGCATTCTATTGTGTACATGTACCACATTTTCATTATCCAGGTGTCTGGTGTTGGGCATCTACACTGATTCCATGTCTTTGTTATTGAGAACAGAGCTGCTGCAATGAACATTGATGTATGCATGTCTCTGTATCAAGAAATAGAATTCTTTGAGAATATTTGCAGGAATGGGATAGCTGGGTGATGTGGTATATTGATGTGTAACATTTTTTAGGAGCATACATACTGATCTCCAAAACAGTTGAGTAAATTTGTGTTCCCATTAGCAATGAATAAAAGATTCCTTTCCTTCCCATTCTCACCATCATTTGCTTGTTTGTATTTTCAATTCTAACCATTCTGAATGGGGTGACATTATATCAGGATAGTTTTGATTTGCGGTTTCCAAATAGCTTGGTAGATAAAACATTTTTAAAGATATTTGTTTGATACTTAAATTTCATCCTGTGAAAAGTTTATTTTCACTTTTTAGTCCCATTTTATTTCGGTTGTTTACTTCTTTATCATTTACTTTATTGAGTTCTCGTACACTCTGGCTATTAGCCCTCTGTTAAATATGTGGTTAGAAAAAAATTTTCTCCCATTCTGTGGGTTGGCTTTCTACTCAATGAACAATATCTTTTGAGAAATAGAGCTTTTTATTTTCATGAAGCTCCACTTGTTTAGCATTGGTCTTCTTTCATCTATATTTGAGGTGCAATTCAGAAATCAGTTCAAGTGTACTCCTAGATCAATCAGTTCAAGTGTACTTCTTGTTCTTTCTTCTAGGAGTTTTACAGTCTCCAGTCTAATCTTGAGGAATTTGATCCATTTTGAGTTCATTTCCATGCAAAGTGATAGATAAGGGTCCAGTATCATGCTTCTGCATGTAGATGACCAATATTTCCAGCACCATTTCTTGAAGATTCTGTCCCTTTTCAAATGATTTTTTGGTACCTGTGCCCAAAATTCAATTAACTTTAGGTGCATGAACTTTTATCTGAGGTTTCAATTCTAATCCAGTAATGTGTATCTGTAATTAGAAAGCAGAACCATACTGTTTTTTAGTTACATCCCTATTGTATATAATTCAAGGTCTAGTATGGTAATGCCTACTGCGGTTTTGATTTTTCAGGATGGCTTTTGCTCTCCTGTGTCTATTGTGCTTCTATATGTATTTTCAGATTTTTTTTATCACTTTCCGTGAAGAATTGTGTTCGAATTTTGATTGGTATTTTATTGAATCTCTGCATTGCTGCTGGTAGGAGGGTCATTTTTTTCAATGTTAATTCTACCAGTGTAGGAACATGGGAGATCTTTGTAACTTCTAGTGTCCTCTGTAATATCTTTCTTTAGTGTTTTAATGTTTCATTGTACAGATCTATCAAATTCTTGCTTAGATTTACTCCAAAGTATTTCATTTTCATTTGGGGGGAGCTGTAGGTTTTTTCTCTCAGGGCTTTCTTGCTTTGTTTATCCTTGGTGTCTAAGACAGCGATTGAATTTTGGGCAATAATTTGTAACTTTCAACTCTACTAAACATATTTATTAATTTGAGGAGTTCCCTGATGGAACTCTTTGGGTCTCTCAGGTATAGAATCATGTCACTTGCAAACTGGTAAAACTTGATTTCTTCCTTTCCAATTTGAATCCCTTTTATCTCCCTCTCTTGTCTTATGGCTCTAACTAAGACTTTAAGTACAATATGAAAGAAAAGGGGTGAGAGTGGGCAGTCATGTCTAATTCCTGACCTAAGGAGGACTGCTTCACGTTTTTCACCATTTAGGATAATTTATGTTGCAGACGTTTTGCATATGACCTTTATTATATTGATGCATGTTCTGTACTTCCCTCTTTTCTCTAGAACTTGCTTTTGATCATAAAAGGACATTGAATTTTGTCAAAAAGCTTTTATTGCATCTATTGAAAGAAGGTTGTGTGATTTTTGTCTTTGCAATTGTTCTTAAGATGAATGACATTTTTGATATGCATACATTGTGCCAACCTTGTTTCTTGGAATAGACACAAACTAGTCACAGTGGTGGAAGTTTTTGATATGTGCTTGAATTGCATTTGTTAGTATTGCATTGAGGAGCAAGGGGGTTTATTCTGTTGTAGGATTGTGTAGTCACAGTTCCTTGTCCAGTTTAGCAGGAGAGCACACACAACAAAGGCTGAGGGGAGCTGGTTACACCATATCTACTGGACTGCTGAAGAGACAGTTCTCATAGCCAGATTAGCATGACCTCCCAAGTATACCAAAGGATGACAACTTCCTCAACTGGTTCCCTCCTTCCTGTTCACCTGACCGGGACTAGTGCCACCCACCACGGGCTCGGTCTTCCTCAACAATTAGACAATGTCCTGCAGGCTTGTTCAGGACTCAACATAACTACTAATTTCTCACAGCTGTGCACAGAGCTCAGAGTCTTCAGTTGGCAAGTTGACAACAGCACCTATCCATGATGGAAACAAATCAAACAGGAAAAGAATATTTAATTCTGTAAATTGCTTAATAAAGGTGAAAAGCAAAGGAGAAAATTGCATGTGATCAATGTACATCTGGGAAATTTCCTCATGTGTGTGTGTGAGTCTTCTGTTGAGTGTATTCCACAGCTTGGCTACTACCCAATAATGGTGATCCAAAGGGGTGGGTGTGGTGTGACTTCTCATAAAATAATGGTCGTAGCTGTTGACTCCCGTTCTGTGGTTGGAACACAGGGATTCATAGAGCTTAACTCTGTGCTGGGACAGTGAGATGCGCTAAGGTATTTGAATGAGCAGAGTATGAGCCTATGCTTTGCATTTCAGCATCTCAGTGGCAAATAAAGTTGAGTGAGGTGTTTTGCTATACCATGACATTAAGTGTTCAGTGTGCTGACCTGTGTCATCTCTGCCTTCAGATGTGGTTTGAGCATCACCGAGCCCTGCAGAGGGATGAACAATAGAACCTTATTTAAAAAGTATTATCTGGAACCAGGATGCTCCTATGATGAACGTGGAGGAGACATAGAATGCTACTTTCACGAAGGAGTAGGATGGAGACACCACATTCATTAACCATGTGGAAATTTATTCCTATGTTATCAGTATTTATGAAATTAAAGATGAATTTTTGATGTGTTCCCCTAGGTTTTTCTAACATAGAAATGTGAATTATTCCCTAAGTGGCATATAAACTGAATGAAAAGAGATCTTCTTTCATGGGGTGACATCCCTGTGTCACCATCACCAGGCTCTATACTTCACAGAAGAGTCTCTCATCTGGCATTGAGTTACACTAAACCCACCTTTTAATTTCAATATGTTATTTTATTTTTATTACATTTTTGCCTAGTTATGGAAGCTCAATAGGTAACTCCCTTCTTATCCCTCCCACTTCCGTCCCTCTTATATGCCCCAATGTACTCTCCCCCTCTCCGAATTTTTCCTGTCCCTCTTACCCCTTTTCCTTTCCTCCTATTCTCTTAGTGCTCCCTGCATTCTCCCTCCCATCCTCCAGAGCATTGGTTTATGTGGGCACTGAATTTCCTTCTGAGTCATCTACACTAGTGAGGTGAACCCACATTCTTTTCTGTGTCCCCTCACACCCATGCCCTCCTCTCCCATTCCCCCTATTCTGACCAGGATCAGCCATAAATTTGCACAAATATGGTGCAGGAACACCAATAGTATTTGTAAAGTGCTCCCACACATTACTTGTTGAAAAACTTCTTCAGACTTATGGGATTAATGGAAATCAGGAAACTGAACTTTTATCTGGGTTCTTCCTAGTGCTTTTCAGGGCTCCATATTTCTGTATAGCACACATGAATCAAAGGTCCTTTAAGTCACCAACACTTCTGGCATACACTTGAGGGATGTTTTAAATAGGTTCTTCCATATGAGCGTGGGATACCTCCAGAGCAGCTGAATGATGAGAGAAGATATTTCCACCTCTGCACATAGTACGAAAGCAGGCTGGGGCATCAGTAGTTGTGTAACCCTCAGTGTGGGAGAGAAAGCATGCACATCTCACTGAACTGTCTGTTCAGAAGTAATTTCCCTACTTCACAGAGGAATTACGTGAAAAAGACATGTCGACTTTCCCACTCTAGGAGTATCTGAAACATCAGGAACCATGCAAAGATGTCATGGCATGTGGTGACTCCTTGCCATTTCATGAAGATTGGAATGCAATGAAGAAACAAGTACAAATTACAGATGTACTACATAGGTGTTCCTCAGAACAAACTCTTTGATCATGTTGCAGTTCACCTGCATTGATTGCTCATTAATGCATGACAAAACAACTTCAGGGGACAAGGATTTTTATTTTCTCTTGTGATAGTCTGGTTACAGTTCTTTGTCTGACTTTGCAGGAGAGCCCACATCAACCCCAAGGAGTGTAGGAACTGTCCACAACATA
Source organism: Typhlomys cinereus (assembly GCA_023101885.1). Taxonomy (NCBI): domain Eukaryota; kingdom Metazoa; phylum Chordata; class Mammalia; order Rodentia; family Platacanthomyidae; genus Typhlomys; species Typhlomys cinereus. Next base: position 5,027,287 of record JALPQD010000044.1, read on the forward strand.
GCCACATAACAGTTGAGCGTGGGACAATCCTTACTTGCCAGACCAGCATGTCTGCCCAAGTATACAGAAGGAAGCCAACTTGCTCAACCAGTTTCTTCCATTTTATTCACCTATTTACCTGCTCCAGGTCTATTCCTGCCCACTACAGGCTCAGCCTTCCTCATTAACTAAACATTCTCGTGCAGGTTCTTTCTGGGTTTAAGTTCCAATTCTCTACAAATGTCCCTGAAGCTTGAACCTTCAGCTCTCAACTGACAACTGTACCAACTATGACAAAGTGCATGACTAAAGGACCAATTACTGTCTAATATATTATTATATTTATGCAACCTTTTATTTATTTTTATATAGTAGTACTAGTTTCAGTCATCAATATTATTTATGACCTTTGAAATTGAGTTGCTGGTGCAAATGCACCAGTTGTGTGATGTAGTTCTCAGGTCCGCTCAGTTCCAGTGTTGTTCACACTGAGGCAGTGATGAAATCTTTCATTGTATCCTGGAGGTTCTACGTTAACATCTCTATACACAGTCAGTCCTTGCTCCCCTCCAGTTCTTGGTTTCCCACGACATAGCTCATTTCTCCAGCCGCTCTTTTGGGGAAGGCTAGGGTAGGAGTACGGGTATCAGTTCCCACTGACAATTGTGTGAGCCATGCAAGGAGACCTTCTGCCTTTGTTGCAGTGAGCCTGCATGGTTGCTGATAAATCACAATCAAATGGCTCAAGGGAACAAGGGGCTTATTTTCTCCTACCACTGTTCAGTTATAGTTCTCAGTCCAGCTTAACAGGAGAGCTCATACCAACACCAGGGCTGAGGGAACTGGTCACACCATCTCTACATAATAGCTGAGAGAAGGACAATCCTTGCTTGCCAGATGCCAACTTTCTCAACCATCTCTCTCTCTTTTATTCCAAGGGCTAGTCCCACCCACATAAGGCTGGGCCTTCCCCATCAGCTAGACAGTCTCCTGCAGGTTTGATCTGAGCTTAATTCAACCATTAATTCTCTACAAATGTGCCCAGAGCTCAAACCCTCAACTGTCAAGTTGACACCTGTGCCTAGCTCTGACAGCCTTTATTTGACAGTATCAGACTCCATTCTTACACTTCACAATTAACTCTTCCTGAAGCACAAGTATGATTGCAGGGGAAGCACACAGGAGCTCATATTGATAATATTATTCTCTTGTAGGAAAGTTTATTTCTTTTAGCAACTACAAAAGAGATGGTAAATTTTGATTGGTTCATATCAATTTAAATTTTGTTTCAAGTGGTCAACTGTATCTAATGAGTACCATATTGGACAATGTACTTCTGTCATGTCCTCATGGGTGAAAGGGATTCTCTGTCGTCTCCCTGCCACCTCTTTCTCCCACGCTCTCTTCCTTTCATCAGTTACTCCCAGACTTTCCCACCCTCCTGTCTATCTGTTTCTCTAGGCCTCAGGGTTCTCTTTGGATTATCATCTCTAGTGAGGGCTCTGGTCTCTGTGGCAGACTAAGTGGCTCTTCCTTGGGTAGACTCACTGAGAAGGGCACAGCTCTCCACATGTCTAACCTAACAGCTGTCACCACTGCATGTAGTTGTTATTCTTGTGGATGATGTATTTGCTTCTTTGGAATAACTTTGTGCCTCAATATTTTATATAAGTTTATCAATGATACTATTAATTTCTTCACTGGATGTTACTGTGTAGCACAGGCTGGACTGAAATGCGCAGGACTGAGGTGGTTAGCCTTTCATTCACCATCCCTAGCATCCATGATTTCCAGTCATAGAATTTTAGGCGTGAGGTGCCACAGACTGCCAAATTTAACTTCATAGGTGTTCTTCAGGTATGTCTTAATTTGCCTTGTCACATAGGGTTACCCCAAGAAGATAGTACAGACTGAATAGTTTAAAAGAACAATATATTCTTCAATATTCTGGAGGCATACGTTTGAGAAAAAAATCCTAGTATGGCGAGGTTCTGGAACAGGCCTTCTGTTGGATTTGCATTTGCCACAAATATTGAGACTCTGTGTGTCACTTATGATGAAGCAGTAATCTCATCCTGAGGGTCCCACACTCATGACTTTAAATAACCCTACCTTCCAAAGAAACCACCTGTGATAATCACCCATTGAACACAACAACCTCAAAGGCCCTGTGATGTGTTTGCTCTATCCTGAGTTCCCAAAAACATTCTCTTTCTTGAAAGTCTCCAAGGAAAACAGTCACTGTGCCAACTCTCTCACATGGATAAATTTGTCAGTCTCCTTGTTTGGTATGGGGCAGCCGCTGGGGGAGGCAATTCTCATGTTTTCTACAAGACAATCTCAACACATGCAAAATTAGCATACCTGTGATACTGTGATATAGAGTCAGAAGCTGGCAATACTTTTGCACTTGATTGAAGAACCTATTGGGTTTTAGCATTTAAAAATACCAGTGTGTTTTACCATATTTATGCTTTGTAACGGGGCATATTTTAAAAGCTTTAGAATTAGTGGCTAAATGAGTGATACTTTCAACATTATAGCTTGTAAATATGAGCAAAAAGGGAGCATATACAATGGGGAACAATTGGAAGCATTCCCACTTCGATCAGGAACTAGACAAGGCTGTCCACTCTCACCACTTCTATTCAATATTGTACTTGAAGTCTTAGCTGAAGCCATAAGACAAGAAAGGGACATAAGAGGGATTCAAATCAGCAAGGAAGAAGTCAAGCTATCCCTATTTGCAGATGACATGATCTTATACCTGAGTGATCCCAAAAACTCCACCAGGAAGCTCCTGGAACTAATTGAGAAGTTCAGCAGGGTGGCAGGATACAAAATAAATGTGCAAAATTCAGAGGCCTTCCTATATGCCCAGAATGAAAGAAGTGAAAAAGCCTTGAGAGAAACAATACCATTTACTATAGCCCCTAAAAAAATGAAATACCTTGGTATAAACCTAACTAAGGAGGTAAAAGACCTTTACAATGAAAACTTTAAAACCCTAAAGAAAGAAATTGCAGAAGACACCAGAAGGTGGAAAGACCTCCCTTGTTCCTGGATTGGCAGAATCAACATTGTAAAAATGACCATCCTACCAAAGGCAATATACAGATTCAATGCTATACCAATCAAAATCCCAAAGCAATTCTTCAAAGAAGTTGACCAAATAACCTCAAAGTTCATATGGAGACACAAAAAACCCAGGATAGCAAAAACAATCCTGAGTAACAAAAACACAGCTGGAGGTATAACCATACCAAACCTAAGTCTATACTACAAATCCATAGTTATAAAGACAGCCTGGTACTGGCTCCAAAATAGACACACAGATCAATGGATAAGGATTGAAGACCCAGATATAAGCCCACAAAGTTACAGCCATTTGGTCTTTGACAAAGGGGCCCAAAGAATCCAATGGAAAAAGAACAGCATCTTCAACAAATGGTGCTGGCAAAACTGGATCTCCACATGCAGAAGATTAAAGCTGGACCCGTACTTGTCACCATGTACAAGACTTAATTCCAAATGGATCAAGGACCTTGATATCAGGCCAGAGACTTTAAAAACCATAGTTGAAAGGATAGGGAACTCCCTCGAGCTGATTGGGCTAGGCCAACACTTCCTAAACAGACATCCAATGGCACAATCACTGCTACCAACTCTCAACAGTTGGGATCTTGTGAAATTAAAGAGCTTCTGTTCAGATAAAGAGATTGTCACACGAGCTCAAAGGCAACCCACAGAATGGGAGAAAATCTTCACTAACCACATATCTGACAGAGCTCTACTGTCCAGAGTGCACAAAGAACTTAGAAAATTAAACTCCAAGGAAAACACTGGCCCAATTAAAAAATGGGCCCTGGAACTTCAAAGAAACTTTACCAGGGATGAAATTAAAATGTCTAACAATTATCTTAAAAAATGCTCCACTTCCTTCGCCATCAGGGAAATGCAAATCAAAACTTCCCTGAGATATCATCTCACCCCGGTCAGGATGGCAAAAATCCACAATACAAACAACGACAAATGCTGGAGAGGATGTGGAGAGAGGGGAACTCTCCTACATTGTTGGTGGGAATGCAGGCTCATACAGCCACTCTGGCGAGCCGTCTGGAGATTCTTAAAGAAATTAAAGATTGAAATGCCATATGACCCTGCTATCCCACTTTTGGGAATAACCCCCCATGCAGCAGAGGTTCGCCTCAATAGCACAAGCTCGACCATGTTCATAGCAGCACTGTTTACAATAGCAAAGTCATGGAATCAACCTAAATGTCCAACAGTTGACGAGTGGATAAGGAAACTGTGGTACATCTATACAATGGAGTACTACTCAGCCATCAAAAATGATGAATTACTGGAATTTGCTGGGAAATGGATGTCATTAGAAAGAATTATATTAAGTGAAGTATCCCAAACCCAGAAAATTAAGCGCCGTATGTACTCCCTAATAGGTGGCTCCTAGTACCAAACTCACCCAGCCCACATTGAGACACTCAAAAGTAAACCTATGAAACACAGTAATTGCAAGGATTATGAACAAGGGAGATGGGTTAGGAGGGCCACACCAGAAACAAGGAGAGAGGAGACCATGTTACAGCAGAGAAAATAGGCCTCCATCAAGGTCTGCAAGTAAGTAATGAGAAACCTGGTTAAGTTCACAGACGTTCTTTCCTGATCTCACCAGAAGGGGAGGGCATATAGTCTAACAGATAAAAAGTAATCATTTTGCAAATGGGTGATGGACCCCTCCCTCAGGGAGGTTTCCTACTCTTATTACAGCTACCCTTGAATGTGCTATTACAACAAGACTCCAGTTTAACAGCTTTTTGTCTCTGGCCAGGGGGTGACATACAGTGCCCAGCAGAATGGAGTGAAGGGAATTGCAGGAGCAGCAAAACTGCAAAAGAAAATCAACAAACCACAATCCAGAACTTCAGAGACTATATCAATCACATAGAACTAGGACAGCCTAATCTCTCCCCATCCTGGAGCTCAGGGACATTTGCGGAAGAGGGGGCGGTAAGATTGTAAGAGCAAAAGGATGGGAGGAGCAACGATTTGCAAGATTCTCAACAATAGTTGGGGCCAAAGCAATCATAATGGGACTTTGCATGCCCTGCGCAATGTCCAGCGCACTGTTGCCCTCATAAAGTCTAGCATCTGTTAAGGGCACCGAGACCCCTGGAGGCAAGGGATTGACAGCCATAGTAGTGATCTTATGCTTAAGGGGAACAAGAGAAAGGGCTTATGGAAATGCCACTGGGTCCTTATATGTCATCGGAGAGGAGGACCCAATGGAGAGTTAGGCGTATACAATAAAGGACTCTCTGGGAATTGGGGGGGAGGCACTGGGGGAAGGGGAGGGGGAGGAGGGGGGAGGGAGGGAACTGGTAAAAAATTTTAAAATGTATAATTAAATTTTTAATAAAAAAAAGGGAGCATATAATGTTAATTTAGATCTGGAAATAACTGGATTCATACTTTCTTTGTCTCAAATATTTAGAAAACTTGGATTTCTTCTGTTTAGTTTTGGCATCCTGACATAAACAGTGATAAACTATGCCTCATAGTTATCAAATGCCTCCTATATTCTTTTTTTCAGTTTTGGCTGTGTTTCCCATTTCTTGGTGAGGTAATATGGCAAATGAAGATACTCTGACATTTGTCTATCCTGAGAGTCAGTGAAATGGAACAAAAAATTTTGACTAAGAAACATTCCCCACTTTCCTGTTAATGGAGAAAATCATTTCTCTTTAAAGCCTGTGTCCTAAGAATACTGAAATCTCAAGCATTAAGATGAAACATGAAAATGTGAACATTGAATTTCACTCGACTAGTTTCACAGGAACAAGCTTTAGGAAGAAACATGCAGAGATTTTATAGCATGTTAAAAGAGAAGACCACATTGTCTAGATCAAAAACTGTTCAGCTCTTCAAGGGCTGGGAGATCCACTATAAACCAGGTGACTAGGACTTCTATTCCTTGTCCCTCTCTCATGAACCTTCAGTAGAATGTTGCCTTGCTCTGGATCGCTGTTGGTCCAAACACGAACACTCAATCCCACATCTTTTCCCTTGTGCTTTCTCTTAGATGTCCCTCTAGACTATGGACAATGGGTTTCAGTAGTTGAGCTTGCATAGTCCCATGGTTTTTCCCACAAATTGAACTTGAATATATCTTTCAGGGATGCACTGGTGTTAATTAACTTACTCCCCAGTCACCCCAGGGTAACTCATCATCATTATATGGCCCATGAGGAAGAATAGAGAAAGAAATTGCCAGGGAGAAGGGAGGGTAGTGAACAGAGAGAAAGGGTAACAGATTTCTAAACCAGCAGAGCCTGACCAGGAGGCTATTGAAGAAGGCTGTGAACCAGAGGCTGCAAATGATGGTTGGAAGCTGATGTGGAGTGCAGTAGACCCAGAAGTTTAGAGGGAATGTATGAGGACAAAAGTGTGGGGAGAGTGTAAGATGGTCATTTAATAGACAAAAGGATAGGGAGGAGGCAAGAGATAGAGGAGCACATGGTTTAGGTGAGCTTAGGATTCAGGACACCAACAAGTAGTTCAGGGAGAAGGTATGATATGAGGAGGGAATGAGTTCAGGAGTTTGGTGAGGAGAATAGAGTGCACCTGAATCATGGAAGGTGAAGGTGGGAGCCTTCAGAACTTCATAATGTTCTCCATTAGTGGAAGTGGCTGAGGACTGCATCATTTGGGAAATACATTTGGTATATATAGCTCTACAGGATGGTCTACTGTGTGTAGACCAATTGGGAAGAGTGTGGTTAGGTGAGGAAATGAAGATAGAGCAATAGTGTGATCAATAGGATGTCAGAAGGCAGGGAATGTTAGTAGTTGGATCACCACAGAGGGGACAGAAATTTATGGAGGTTTCAGAGATATGTGCCGCGGATGCATTTTTGGAGTAGTTGGGACACCATGATTTGGAATAAAGCCAGTAGCTGAGGCAGAGGCCTGATGTCTGGAGCGAATAGTATGTTTCAGAGAGAGACTGAAAAGGAGGTCACATGGAAAAAAGATGGACACAAGGGTAAGGAGGGTACACAAAGTACCAGCTGGAATGCTTGTGGGGACCCAGTGTTACGCAGAACCCAAGGTGTTAGACTTCAGTGATTGTTCCGGGTATTGTACTTGTCTGCAACCTGAAGCTCAGCTCAGTAGAGGTATCATCATGAAAGCAAGAAAAATCCATCTAGCTGTCCTGATGATGACTCCATGTGTCATTTCCCAACACAGCAGGAACAAATTTTGTACCCAGATGTTAACACGTTAGCCTGATTGGACTATTAGATTCCAGAAGGCTGCTGTAACACTCTGCGATCATGGGAATTTACAAAGTAAGTGTGGTGATGGTGGTGTCTTTCTGATAAATGTCACCCAAATCCTAGTGGCATGCAAACAATTTCCTTCTAAGACATTTAATGATAAATGTTAAGCAATGTTGCTGCCCGACCAATTTCCTTATATACAACACTAGCATGCAGTTTTCACTGTTATCTCTCTCTACGTGGTGAAGTGTGTTTAAAAAATATATCCATAAACACTTTATGTTTAGGAAAGCTTCAGTGATAGGTGAAATACATTCTAAACAAGTAATGAATCTCCTTAGTCAATTGTGAGGGAGAAAATGCTGTGTGTACACAGAAGCCAGATTTTGCATGGGGGGAACAGAAAGTAAAAGGCGAGATATAACTTTACACCACACTCATCACCTGCTGGTGCAGATGAATGATGACTTCAGTGTTTATCTTTGTGAGAAACGAGGATATTGGCAGTTTAGAAAACACTCCCAACCATGAAAAATAAGATATTTTTATGTAATGGACTCATGGCTGTTTGACTGCAACTAAGAGCAAGTTTCCACAGGGTCCTGCACTGTAGGCAAGTTTTGGAAAGTGAGTTGATGCACCAGAACTAGATAACATGCTTGAAAGAAAATCCTTGAAAACAACAACAAACCATAATTCAGAACACTAAAGACCATATTAATGACCTTGAACCAGACCAGCCAAATCTCTACTCATCCTAAAGCTCAGGTAATCTTGCAGAAGAGAGGGAGGTAAGATTGCAAGAGCTTAAAGATGGGGAGGATATGCAAGATACGCCACACAAGTTAGGGCTGCAGCAGCCAGAACTAGACTTTGCCTGACCTGCACAATGGCTGACATGTCAACGACCCCCCCCCAAAGTCTAGCATGGTTCACAGGGAAGAAGGCTCCAGGCAGTAGGATCCTTAGAGGCAAGTGGTTAAACTACCATAAAAAAATTCCCATGCTAACAGGGAGCCCAAGAAGGGGGATATGCCACTGATACCTGAACCCTCACTATGGTGGAGGACTTAGAGGGAGGTTTGGCATTCACACAAAAGATGCTCTAGGAAATGGGAGGGAGGCAGGGAGGGCCAACTGGGAGAGGGGGAGGAAGGAGGTGGGTGAAAGGAAGGGGGGAAGGAGAGAGAGTCCAAGGAGGATGACTGGGGAGGGGAGGAGGGAAAGAAAGGATGGGGGTACCTATTGAGCTTGCATGATTAGGAAAATAATAAAACGTGGGAGAAAAAAGGAAAAAAAATTAGAAAATTGATGAAGGCAACTACGAAAATAAATTAAAATGTAAATATTAAAACAAAAGAAATCCATATTTAACCTAATGTTTAGAATTGCTAACTGTAGCAATGTTATCATCCATCTCTTTATTGAGAAGACAACACTGAAAAGGAGAAAGTTTGAATTCTATGGTGTTTCAAATGGAGTCTTTGTGATAGCTTTGCATTTGTACAGGGGCGAATACTCTCCCCTGCTACCAGGTTTAGTTTTTCATCCACATCAGAAGGTAATTGTCTGGCAGTTGTAGAGATTCCAAGGTGCAATAAATGGTATTATTTACAGTTCCATCTCTTCTGTTTACACTGATTATAGTGAGCTGTGATGAGAAATGACAGAAATGCACGTGGAGGAGCATAATCCTCAGTGAGAGCTTCTTTCCCTCCTTCTTCTGAATCTAAAGTCAGCATTTCCCTAGACCCCTTCAGTGATTCCTACCCTGCCTGGCACACTGACTATACCAAAGTGCTGTGCGAACCCCACCACTCTCACATCAGTAAAAGGGGAAACTCCCATGAGGGGCTCTGGAGCTGTGAGGAAAACCCTTGCTGTAAACCTCAATCACACTGGCCCCTCACTGCTAGTGTTAAGGTGCACAGACCCCAAAGGACTGACTGAGGCAGGCCCTTGCCAGTAAGCAGAGTACTGTTTCCTCCTGCTAGTCACTTTCTGAAACATTTTGAGATTTGTCATGCTTTTGTCTACACCATTACACCTCACCTGATTGCTTATGGAGCTTGACTCTCACTACATAGATGCTGGTATATGATATTTGTTCATCCCAACAATATTCAATGCTTAACATATTACCCTTCATAGGCATAAAACTTAATATCCATAAAGAAAATGAACTTCAAATTTGAGTTTCCTCTATCTCTCTTTTTACATATTTGTGATGTAGTTGTTTTAATAACATACATGAGATGGTAAATTCAGAACTTGTTTGAGTCCAGATTAAAGCACTCTTTCAAATATCTGCTTAGGAATGCATTCTTAAGATGCCTGAAAAAGAGATATTGCTGCTCTTCTCATGTAACCATTTTGACTCTCTGGCTTCCACCTCTCTCAACGGCCACTCCATCCTTATGACTGCTCAGGTGAGAAACATTGCACTTACTGCCTTGAATAGAGAAACATCAGCAAGATCTTAGGGCAGGTGCTTCAATTCTTCATTTCTCCGGTAAGCAATAAGAAGAGTTTGCAGGGAAAAGACAGTTGTGGATGAGTTCAGGAGTTCAATAACCACAGCAGCAGGCATCTAGGACAGAGAGGAAACTATCAAAAGTTCAAAAAGTCCAGTTTCATTTTGTCTGCAGCACTCCTTCCCCAGCCATGCACTCCTCAGCACAGAGAGGGAATTCCCATGCTCCTGGGTTCATCCAAAGGGAAAAAGAATGGAGGAGTGGACAATCAGGTTCTGCAGGTTTCTGATTCACTCCCTGCATCTCTGTTTGGGTTACATAACTGCAGAAATATGAAGCCTTGTAAACTCAAGCCTGTGAATATTCTTAGCAACAGAGAACACTGAGGAAGACTTCCATGTCTGCCACATGTAGAAGCCACTGAATTCCCCAGGGACCTGCCCTACACAAATTCTGCTGTGACTTATAAAAATCCTAGGTCACATAATGGGGGTTAACTGGGACTGGGCTGTCGAGGAAGGAAAGACAAGGAGTGAAGGATAGAAACTTTCACTTGTATTTGAGGAGGTACTGACCCTTAATGTTCAGCACATTGAATAGTTTTTAGAGTAAAGAATGCTCTCCTTCAATTTGACTGAAAATGCAGATCTCTGTTGTTCTCATCACACATACAATAAAGGTAACTACATGTATGTACGGATATGTTATTGCACTTGAAAATGTTAATTACTTGAAATTTTATACTTATATGACAAGGCCACAGCATGTGAGTAAATAAAGGTCATTTTTGTCAATCACATGTCAAGGAAGCATGGAGGGACATATTTACAAATAATGTCAGGACTTCATGTGATTCCCCTTCCTTCTCACAAAGATCCAAATCTGTTATGCATGTTTCCATTATAATGTGCAGAATCAAAGAATCTCAGTTCAGCACTGTCACCACATTTCCTCACTCCAAGTTTTTCACTGTTTCTGCATATTATGCTTCACCCACAAAGCAGAGAGAGTGAACATTGCACAACAAACCTCAAGCCAGAGCCTTCCTCATACAATCAGGTTAGAAAAATTTAAAGCTGCATGAGGGGGCAGAGTAACTATACCACTGCATACTTTGTCTACCTTACAAGCATATTACACTCACCCAAATGGTATTTTAACATTAATTATGAGCAAATTACCACCAACATGTTAATTATAAACAGAATTCAGTAATACACATGCAAGAGTATCATGGTTGTTTTTACTTCTTTAAGGCACTTACATGAAAGAATGCTTCCCAATACCTGCAGCATTTATTTCTATGGACACAAATATATGAAAAATTCTATATATTATTGACGATGTTCAGTGGAGGAACAAATAAAACTGATCACATTAATCTTTGAAATATTACTGATACTTCTTTTTGTTTTATGGAATGTTTCACAAATTTGCATGTCAATCGCTTCTCGGCCTTTTGGCTAAGATCAAGTGAAATTTGCATGTCATCCTTGCACAGGGGCCATGCTAATCTACTCTGTGTCATCCCAATTTCAGTATATGCAGACTCTGATTTCTACTGATGTCAGAATCATAATCACCAGACAAAATATATAACTGCAAGACAAGGAAAGAATTTCACAGACATGACCATAAATTTACATGGTTTACATTCTAAGAAGGACCTTGCAGTGTGCCCTCCTGAGACTCTGAGGCAGGAGGCTGGCTTGAGCTCAGTCATTCAGGCTCACCTGGGCAATATTATGAGATTTCAACAACAGAAGAGAACAAGAGACCTCTCAGAAATTGACTGAAATAGTAGCAAAAGACCTACATGTGCATAATAATCAGGCTTCATATTTACTTCATAAATACAAGAAGACTTACATGTTAATAATAATCGGGCTTCCTATTGCAATAGAGTATTAAATTTTTAAAAATATTATATATGCACACCAATTCTAGTATTAGAAACATGAACTGTTACCTCTGGCACCAAAAAAAGATAAATAAAAATCCATCAATTACAGAGTATGGAAAGATATTTTGGAATATGTGTGTTCCACATATGGACCTGAAACATGAGAGAATCAAGTTTCTGAACCCTAGCTGGTGACTAGTATTTTGTGAGTGACCCTAACCTATCTAGAAGATCATTTGCATGAACAACAATGTCACATTTGTTACCGAACAGCTGAGGTTTTCTCAAATAATAATAAGAAAACATCTTCAGTGACATGACAATAAACCCCAAGAAAATGCAAAACGTGAATAAATGAATGCCTGCAGTTTGTCATTTGCTCTGTATCCAAAGGGAAATAGAAGTGACATGAAAAAAAGTACTGTCAAGTTATACAAAAGCATCTTTAACTGTGTGTCTTCATATATATACTATAATGGATGTAGTAGGGAGAGATTTCACTTGAATATAATGTTTGACTTTCTATAGCAGGTTTTACTATCAGCCTACCCTGAGAATATGCATGTCCAAAAAGGAAGCTGAACACAGTCGAGCAAATGCCTGACAACAGTAGAGTACTGAGTGTCTCCTACCTTCTCCTAAATTTGCCAAGACTGTTCTTGTGCATGGAAGAACCCTCAGCAATAGAGATCTTGGGAGGCAAGAAATAACTATTGGATGTGAACATCTGCAGGCTACCTGTACTCCCACTGCTTCCTCTTTATTCTTTAACATGTCTGTAGAATGTGTGTGACATTAGACATACCAGATGTTTGTTTGGACAGATATGCCATCACACTTTGCCATGGCCTGAATTCTTGAGTTTGTACTCCACAACACATCCTGGTTTTTCCATGAACAGAGCATTTGGATCCTCTGGGTACATGGTGACACACTAGGGCTAGGGACTTTACTTCTTTTCTTTTTGCTTTTTTTTTTCTTTTTTTGTTTTACAAGCATAATGAATAGTTGTTCTTGTTCCCTCTATTCATCCCCACTTTCTTTCTCACCTTCATCTGCCTTCACCAATCCATCCCACTGCCTCAAAACCTCCTGTCTGCTTCTGTGGGCCTCAAGGATCTATCTGGATCATGTTTTACAGTGGGGGCTCTGGTCTCTGTGGCAGACCAAGTGGCTCTCACCTGAATAGACCCACTAACAAGGGTACTCCCTGTCCAGCCCCAACCCCAAAGGTTCCCACTTCATGCCACATTTTTTTCCTGAGATCCTTGCTAGTCCATGAGGGAATGTTGATATGTCAGCCATTGTGTAAGTCTGGTGACATTTAAGTCAATAAGTCTCATTGCAGAGGGTTCCTGGGTATAGCAGCGCTGGAATGAGTGGAATTTCTTGGCCAGTGGTGGAGCTCCCCATCCCTAAGCTCTTAGAATCTTGCCAAGCTCCTTCCACAAAATTCCCTAAGCCCTAAGATGGGAAGAGATTTGGTTGGCCTGATTTTGGCTGAATGTTTATGGTCTCTGGTACTCCACATTCTGGTTGGTTGTTGTCGTCTATTTCACTGCTCTTCCATTATACTAGACTGCCTCTTGTTGGGGTGTTGAGATCCTCTCTTGAGCAAAGACAAAATGAGTGGTGTTTAAAGGCAAGTTTTCTCTTGGGTGTTTGTGGTTAGTATTGAGACATCTGATTCAGTCTACTGTCAGTTTTCACCATGTCCACTGTTGTTTAGACTGGTTTACAGTGCAGAACATGTGTTTTCCACATGGAGTGGGGAATATAGGGAGTTAGGGGCTAGTAAGCATGTGGCTGGTTACATAGAAGGTAACTCCCCTCTCCACTACATCCTATTGCTTCTCTTCCCTCTCCTTTAAGACTTTTCTTACATTAAAGCTTTTTAAAAAACTATTTACCCATATTATTGTTTCTGTTCTTCTGTGACCTTCTTTCTTTCCCCCCTCCAATCTGAAATAAAAGTAGAGCAGTATCAGATCATTTAGACAGTATCCAGGAGGCACATCCTAGCTGTGAATGGCACAGTTCCCTCATGCATCAGGCAGAAGAGGACCATCATAGAGAACATGGTACCTGGATTTAATTGCCTATATAATAGTCACATATTTCTACACTGATGATCTTTATACCCCCCACACACAAACACACACACACACATACACACACACACACACACACACACACACACACACACACACACAGGGACACACAAATATGCCCCCCACACACACCTAGAAGGTCTCAGGGCTATTTGACATATTTAAAGAATTGAAAGATAAAAAATCTAACTGTATATTCACAAATTAAAATGCTTTGAAATTTTTTCTATGTTATTTCTGACCATGTTAAGCTAAGGGGACAATTTATTTCCATGAGGTAGTGTATTTTCTGCTATTTGTTGTGTTGTGGATTTCATGCTTTAGACCTTGCTGGTATGACAGGGTACAGGCTATAATTTCAAATTTCCTGTAAATGTGGAGATTCATTTTGTGACCCAATACACAGTCTATTTTGGAGAAAGTTCTGTGGCCTGCTGAGAAGAATGTGCATCCCTTGGTGCTTGGATGGAAGGTTCAGTTGAGATCTGACAGGTCCATTTGGATAATGGTTTCATATAGTTCCAATGTGTCTCCGTTGAAGTTTTTGACCTGTTGATCTATCCTATGTTGAGAGTGGGGTACTGAAATTCCCAAGTATTACCGTTTTGCAATTGATTTCTTGTTTTAGACGTTGTGGTGTTTGATTAATAAATGTGGAGGAATCCATATTAGGTATGAATATGTTCAGTATTGTGAAGTCTTCCTGGCAAATTATTCCTGTGACAGAAATGTAGTATCCTTCTGTATCTCTTATGATTTTCTTTGGTTTGAAGTCCACTTTGTCAGAGAGCATGGTTGCTACTCCTGCTTGTTTCCTGGTTCCATTAGCTTGAAGAATTTTTGACCAGCCTTTTATTTTATTTTATTTTTGTTTTTGACCAGCCTTTTATTTTTAGAATGTGCCTCTGTTTTGTGGTGAGATGTCTTTCCTGAAGGCAGCAGATAGATGGGTTTTGGTTTCCAATCCATGTTTGTAACCTGTGCCTTTTGACTGGTGAGTTAATTCCATTGACATTTAGTGTTATAATGGAGAAATAACTTTTGATTCCTGACATTTTTTGTGTTTAGTGGCTTTCATTTGTATATTATTTAGCTTGTAGGTTGGGGTGGTATTATACTTCCCTTCTGTCCTCCTGGATATGGTTTTCTTTTCTTCAAGCTTGGGTATCTTTTCTAGGATTTTTTGAAGGCCTGATTTGGTGGTCATGTAAGCCTTCAAGCTGTCTTTATGGTAGAAAACTTTTCTTTTACCCTTGATCATGACTGATAGCTTTAATTTTTTTATTATTTATTCAATTGTGCATGTTTGCGTGTGTGTGTGTGTGTGTGTGTGTGTGTGTGTGTGTGTGTGTGTGTGTAGAACCACGGACGAATTCGGGAACCACCATGGACCGCCTCCACCTCCTCCTTGTTTACTCTGACTGATAGTTTTGACGGGTATATCAACCTGGGTTGACAGTTGTACTTATTCAGTACTTGAAGCACATCTCTCTAAGCTCTTCTGGCTGTTACTTTTTTCATTGAAAAATCATTTGTTTTTTTAATAGGTTTACCTATAAAAGTGACTTTTTTTTTTTTTTCTCTTGAAGCTCTCAGCATATTCTCCTTGTCTTGTATGTGTAGTGTTTTGACTATTATTTGCCATGGCGAGTTTCTATTTAGGTCATATCTGTTTGGGTTGAGGAATGCCTCTTGTATTTGGATGGGCCTCTCTTTCTTTAGATGTGGAAAGTTTTCCTTTATGATAGTTTGAAAAATTTCCTCAGGTGTGGTATTTTGGTATTCTTGTTCTGGTATTCCATGAATGCTCATGTTAGGCTTCTTCATGGTGTCTCATAACTCTTGAATATTCCTCTCAAGTATCTTTTTGACTTTACCAACCTCTTTGACTAAACTGGTTTGTTCTTCCACTTTTTTTCAAGATGTAATATTATATTTTCTGCTTCATTATTTCTGCTGATAAGAATCTCTGTTGAATTCTGAGTTGAAGATAGCTTGTCTTTTAGTTTGAATTTAAACTTTCCTTGAGATTGTTTTAACTGCTCTATGCCTTTTTTTGTTTCTTCAGTTGCTTTCCTCATTTCCTACAAATGCCTGTGGTGTTCCTGTTCAAACTGGCTGATGTGATTATTGAACTCCTCCTGGATTTCCTCTTTCATTGTTTTGATCATAGTAAAGATCAGGCTTTGAAAATCATTATCTTGGCTATTGCTTTCTTGGCTATTTTTGGTGATTTTTTTCTGGTTGGATTCCATGATTATGGGGTTGATTCTTTTTGTAGGAGATTGTTGTCTTGGTTTTTGTTTCTCATGGATTAGCACTGTGATCTGGGCATTTTTGTTTTATCTCTTATGTCCTTCTTTTTGTTTTGTGTGTTTTTGGCTGAACTGAATTAGATAGTATTACTACACTTGAGCAGTTATTGCTAGTGTTTGCCTTGGGGTTGGGTATGCCTGTCTATTGTTGGTGTTGTTTCTTAGATGAGGCTATTAGTACTGTTAGTACATCATTTAAATTGGTTTAGCAGACAGGAATTGAAGATCAGTATGGTAATGCACTTTTTAGTTTTACTTCCTTGGTGACATCTGATGGTGAATGGTATAGTCCCTGAAGTTGTATGGGTTTTGAGGTGGCTATATGGAAATTTTAAACTATGGTAACTAATAATTGAGAGGAATGGGATGGTAAAAAGGGTTTGCTTATCTTAGAGCTGGATGTGAAGATTCTCTCCTGGATGAAGGGATCATTTTTGAAGACCTCAAATAAATGGTCTTTGTTCCCTAGCCTGTTACTTGGGTTTTCTCTGGACTCTGTTGAATTCTGAGGAGCAGGGAGTTCACCTAGATCCAGGGTCCTGGGCAGAAAGGCAGAGTGGCTAGTGGAGAGCACAGATGAACTGGGGCCTTGGGTGTGGCCTAGGAGCCTTCCCCAGGAACAGAAAGGCAGGCTGGCTAATAAGGCGTCCAGATAACCTAGGGCCTATGGTGTGGTCTAGGGGCCTTCTAACAGAACAATTTATAACTGATGGCATTAATTTTCAAATGTTCCTTACTAACCCTTATCCAGTGTTTCATATCAAATACTGGTGATTCACTAAAAGGACTCAAGTACTCTGTGTAAATATTTGGAGTACTAAAATCTTTTTAATATAGATGTTTCCAGTGAAATAACTTACTTGGTAAATGACCTTGAGTGGAATCCGAACATCTTATTTTAATTCCCAGAACATATATAAAGGTGTAAGGTGAGAAGAGACTGCATATGTTGTCCTCTGACTTCTATGTCCTCTGACCTCTACATTGCATGTAGATGTTCACAGACACATTACGGAAACACCATGAGCATGAAAACTTTTTCAAAATATTGCAGCATAAATATTTTGAGAATGTGAATGATACCTTTTAAAATCCTGTCAAAGTAAACCAGTTGATTATTACTAATGTAGATGGTATCTCCCTGCAGGGAGATAAAATGTAGACAATTTTCTTGGGTGGTCCATAGACATGTCCATAGGGAAGGTGGATGCTGAAAACATAATTGTCCCAGAAATATTCTCAGCCAAACACGGTAGTACACACCCTAAAAGATTCTTAGGCAAGAAGATGGCTTGAGGTCACGCATTCAGGTTCATCTGAGCAGCCTAGTGAGAACTGATTTCATGCAATCAACCATACAAAATAAAAACAAAATACAATACTCAGGAATTGACTGAAATATTAGCAAAAGGAACCTTTACATTCAGGGTAATAGAGCTTCATATTTACTCCATCAAATTAAAGGTTTCAATAGATGGGTCTATATGACAGGAGCAAAGAAGATTGAAAACTCACAAGCAAAAGAGAAAGTTCCCAAACTCACGCAATTCTGAAAATAAACAGTATCTTCTTCCGTGAGAGCTTCAACCGTTTGTTCAACTTGGAAGAGAGTAGTCCCAGAAACAACACCTCTGTTCCTGTACCTAAGGGGAACATGGGAAAGGGTTCAGGGAAAGGCCACTGGGTCCTTGTACGTCATCAGAGAGGAGGGCCCAGAGGAAAATCAGACATGCACAAGAAAGGACTCTCTGGGAATTGGGGCGGGAGGCACTGGGGGATGGGGAGGGAGGGAGGTGGGGAAGGGGAACGGGGGGTACAGGGGGAGGAGGAGGGAGGGAGGGAACTGGTGTACCTAATAAGTTTGTATGAGCTGAAATAATAATAAAAATGTATTAATAATAATAATAAAAAAGAGGATTGAATCCTCAATGCAACCCTAATCTTCTCTGAAATGTGTTACCAGATCCTTGATGTTTTTATTACCATCTCTCCTATAGAACAGATAAACAGAAGGTTCCATCTACTGATGTGTAAAGCTAACAACCATTGCAAAGAAAGCCTTCCCAAAATCAACCTTCATCTCCTTCAAGAAGGACATGCATCCTCATTCAATATAAAAGCAGAAAATTATTGTGAACTATGATAGATCATTGAGACAGAATGTCCAGAGTTGCATTTTGGCTGAGTGGCACAGTTCCCTCATGTATTAGACAAAGTAGGACCATCATAGAGAACATCGTGCCAGAATGGTATTGCCTGGGTAATAATCACATATTCCTACACTGGTGATCTGTGTAACCATCCCCAAGCACATTTGTAACTTCTCTGCCAGAGTCAGTGTTTTGAAACCGTATCAATGTATGTATGTTTGCTTCCTTTTCTGCTCATTAACATGCACATCAGTTTCTTAGAGAGAGTCTGGTTCTGTTCAGAGGGATAGCACTAATGTTTACAAAATATCTGTGGATAGATAATATGTGTTCCATTTTCTTTGCATCCTCAACAGAATACAGTGTGTGTGTGTGTGCAGGCATGTGTGTGTATTAGAGAATCCTGTGTTTGTCTATGGAAACCCAAGAGTGACTTTGGGAAATACTCTGGATTGTGTTGCCTCCTATTTATGTTTTTACTTTGGAGTTTTCTAGATTCTGACTTCCAGGACCAGAAGTACAGGCCACAGACATTTCTTACTGTTCTTTTTAGGTGGCATATGGGATCTAGTCTCTGTACCTTCTACTTGTAAGATAAAGGTTTAAATTATGAATCATCTCTCCAGCCACAATGGATTGTTCTATGTATAGCTACGTGTTTCTATTGCAGAACAGAAACTTTTTTACCTTTAAATTGTCGGTCTTAGTTCCTATGGGTTTGCGGTCCTGGTCAGAAAAAAAGATTATATTAGACCTATTGCTGCTTTTCTTCTGATACTTTTAAGAGTTTCATATTTAGCTTTGAAATCTTTGGTCTGTCTGGAATTAAAGTTTGTTCAGAGTGAGAAGTAGTGATCAGTTTTCATCTTGCTGAAGATATTATATTTTTCCCAGTGTGCATGTTGGATATCTTTGTCAAAAATCTGGGTTCTCAGCTCTAATTCACTAATGAATGCATCTGTTATTGTCCCAATACTAACACAAGATCAGCATAGGAACTGCCCAAGAAGCTCCACACCTCCCTGAGAAACAGATAAGGACAAATGCTGACAGGGAAGAAAAAAAAGGTACTTTTCTTAGTGGTTTACCTCCTATCTTTGATACTTCTTAAGCTGTGAATCATGACTGGCATAAATTGTCAAAGGCAAAATGGATGAAGCACAATGGACCACACAAAAGAAAAGACTTGAAAATAGGAGGGAGTCCAGTAGAAGAGTGAAGTGTTGCAAGCAGAAAAAGAAAGGGAATAGGATTAGAGAATAAGGGGTAAAAATATCATAAATTCGTTGTATACATGTATGTAACACTAAAATCAAAGATCAAAAATGTGATGGCGACCTTCTGCTGTCCTGTACAACACAAGCTCAAGTTCTGGAAGGAACTAAGGACTTCTGTACCTACTAAAAGACTGAAGAGTGATTATGAAGAAAAAGACACAAACGTGTCAGAGCAAGTTAACCACCTAGGCTTTTTAACACCATACTGAGGAAAAGGAATACTGAAGAGTGAAAGAAAGCATGTAGTTTTGACATCCTCACAACTAGCACTGGTCAGAAAAATTATGAATTGTTAGGAGCAGTACAATTCTGTAGAATGTAGATTGTTTTGAATTTTTCAGAGTTGGCTAGACTGCTATGCAAGGCTCTAAGTGAGAATGAAAGGCTCCCTTTGAGTGGAGACCCAGACAGAAGAAAGAGTTTCATGCAATTAAGACCAAATTCTGTGGGACCCTAGCCTTAGGACTTCACCATGTGTGCAGAATATCCAACCTCTCTATTCATGGAAAGAACAGGATGGGCTCTGCAGCCCTAACTCAAGAAGTTAGACCCTGGTAAAATCCTATGGCATATCTGTCTCAATTGACTCAGTCGTGGCAGTATGTCTGCCCTTCCTCTAAGCACTGATCATCAGTACCAGATGGTGCTTGTTTTCTTTGGCTTTGCTTTTTCCACTGGGATTTACAGTGATGAGCAAACAGCAGACATTCACTCATTGTCTTGGGCTTTATTGTCCTGCATTAATAAAAATGCTTCCTTGTCATTCTGTTGTTGGATGGCAACTGGAACACTGTTGTTCACACTGCTGATATTATAGGGTGGCTGGTATCTATCAGAAAGTACAACTTACCAGCTATGTTTCAACAACCTACATTCTCTCATGCTTCAGTTGCATGTGTGGAATAGAAATTAATCCATGGTATTGTTAGTGTTCTTTATCTAATGGGCTTTTTTCTGCATTATTGTATCAGAAGTGATGGTGTATGCTACTAATTCTGGCATTGATGTACAAATGCAGGATTATTAGAAGCTACACTATATTGGTATACCACAAGTGTTCTAGGGAAGGCATGGGCTACACAGTAAACTTTTGTCTCAATAAATGTAAAACAGCAACTGCTTTTTGCGGGGGCTGATTCTTATGTCTCCACAACTTTTGTACATTTCTATCTAGATACTATGAACTCACCAAGTTTCTCATACTGACATTGAACTTGCCATTTAGTTGATGAATACCTTGATCTTGTGATCATTATTTGTCTTTCACTGAGTTTAGAGTACAGACCAGTGTCTCCAGTTATGGCTCAGGTGAGATGTTTAGGGATCCCCCATATGCTGTGGCTCACTGTGTTGACTTAGTTGGTGATGTACTGTACTAATTCTAGTGATTTCCAGAATGTCCATCCACAGATACAATGGTCACAATAATATTATTCCTCTGAGCAGTACAAGATACTCAGAGTTCTATGGAATTGACTTGCATGTTAAGGAGCAAGATGAAAGCAGGCAGTCATGCATTCCTATAGTTTCACTGCCAAAACAGAGGCAAAGAAGTTACACATGTGCTTAGAGTTGTTTACACAGATCATAAGTGTAAGATCATAATATTATCACCTAAGAGATGCTGTCTTGACATCATTATAATGGTCCACATCTGCCTAATACATGAGAGAACTGTGTCATTCACAGCCAGTATGTGACCCCAGCCACTGTGTCTACAAGATCAGGTATAGATCACCATGATTGTCAACTTTTATCTGTTTCTCTAATGAGTAGAGTTGTCATTTTAGAAGGGGACAGTGGTCTACTTTATCACCTTTGGGAAGATCTTCTTTGTAGTGGGATATTTGATTTTCATATCATTAAATGTAACCTTCTGTTTACCCATTCCATAGGAGATGGCAATCAAACATGTCAAAGAACTAGGTACAAGTGTCAGAGAAGATTCCTGGTGGATCGAGGATTCAATGTTCTTTAGTACATATGTGGTGATTGGCAATATTCTCCTCTAAGTTGGACAAATTGTTACAGATTTCGTGGAAGAATATGGCATTTATTTCATCTTTAGAACAACCAAAGTAAACTTGCATGAGTTTGGGAACTGACCCTTTTCATTGTTGACTTTCAACAGGGTTTACTCTTCTGATACAGATCTCTCTACAGTAACTTCTAAATTAGAGTAAATGTGAAGCACTATTACCAAGAACATCTTCTTTGCTAGTATTTCCTTCAATTTTTTTGTGTTCTTGTGGTTTGCTTTTGCTGTTGTTTTATGAAAAGAAGTCTTGCTATGTTGCCCAGTTGAGGGTGAATACCTAGGCTCAAGCCATCCTCCTGCTTTAGCCTCCTGAATAGGCATGTACTATCATATCTGGCTTAGAATATTTCTGGAATAAACATGTTTAAGCCACCAAGTTCCCTTTAAATTTATGGACATATCTGTGAAACTCTTTCCTTGTCTTGCGGTATATGCTTTGTGTAGTGTTTATGATGATCTGAGCCAACCTGAGAACAGAGTCTTCATTTTATCAGGTTGTGTTACCTCTTTCAAAGGAAATATTATCTACATTACTAATTATTTTCTTTTTCACTTTGACAGGATTTTGAAAAGTATCCTTCACATGCCCAAAATGTGTAGTTTGTAGTATTTTGAGAAGCTTTTCTTTTTTTTTTTAACCCTTGTGTCTTTCTATACTTCATCTGTGGGTGCCCAAATGCAGTAAAGCATGTGTAGAGGTCAGAGGACAAGAGATCTCATCTCTTCCATCCTTTTACTTTTATGTGTGCTCTGGGATCCAGCTAAGTGGTTTGCATTCTACTCAAACACATTTACCAAAAGAGCCATTTCTCTAGCTCCTACGATTTTGAATAGATTTTAATGTTTGTACTACCTTTGCAATGTACATGGGTCCTTTCAGTGTGTCATTGGAATTTCACATGAATCATTGAATAATGATGGATCACTGAGTTTTGCAAAACGATGTCATCAATTTTGAAATTTTCCTCCACTGAACATGGTCAATAATATACAGAAATTTTGTTCCCATATTTTAATGTATGAAGATAAATATCACAGTTATTTAGAATCAAAGGTCTAAAAGTAAGTGCATTAAAGACTCAAAAATAGCCATGAAATGTTCTGTATGTTTGTGTGTGTGTGTGTGTATGTGTGTCTGTGTGTTGGAATCCTATGTGTAGTTATCTTGAGTGTGATAATTTACTCATAACAAGTGCTCCATTACTTGATGACTAAGTGTAATGAATCTGTGATATGAGCAATGTAATGAAAGAATTGATGTATTTACTCTGCCCCCCTCCACTTTCAGCCTGTTAGGTTTCTATCATTAGTGAGAAAGGAAGACTGCCTGTTGAAGTTTGTTGTGAAATGCCCACTCTTTCTGCTTTGTGGCTGAGGCTCTACATAGGACAAGTTTGCAATGAGAAACTTGGAATTAGGAAAATGTGGTGACAATGCTGTGCAGAGATGACATGACTGAGGTGCAGAAGTGGAGACTGAGTTCTCTGTGATTCTACACATAAGCTGATGTAGGGAATGGAAGTATGTATAGCAGCTTTGGATTTTTGTGGGAAGGAAGGGGAATCCCAGGAACTTCTGAGTTTATTTAAAAATGTGTTTCCCATGTTTTTTTGACGTGAGATTGACAAACATTTGCATATATTTAGCTCTATCACTGTGATATTTTCATATAAGTATGTAATTTCAAGTGATTAACACTATTCAGTGCATTAACATAACCACAGTATCCTATAGCTGCATTTTTATATGCTTTTGTTGAGAACAACACTCTGGTTTTTCAGTTCATTTGAAGAATTAGCATATGTTGTTCTCCGCTTCTGCTGGCGTCTATACGTGGGGTCAAGGATCCGAACTCGGGACCTTCCGCCTGCAAGACAGAGGCTTAACCCCTGAGTCACCACTCCAGCCCCGTCTGATCAAGTATTAATTTAATATTTTTATAATCTTGCCTTGCTTAAGTTCACATACTGGCATGTTAAATATATCAACTATTTAGTCCCTGTTTGTCAAGATTTTAAAATGGGCCTATGTACATAGCCTTAACACTATAAAACTCAGTTATAGTTTTAAATACTACAGAACAATAGATCACTTGGTGAAATTGAAAAATATCCAACCTCTGACTCAACATCTTAAATGTGCTAATCTTGGGAGTGCAGAGTCTATGGTGTGACAAGTTCCTTCCATTGCTGTACTTACAACCTGCACTCAAGTTATTGCTGATACCAAATACAGAGACTGACAAAACAAATGCATCACAGGGATGTTGAGCTTCTTATTTTCACTGGGTATACTCATTGGCTGTCTTCATCACTTTGTACTTCAACAAACACATGCAGTTTCATTTCTTGGCTAGGTTCAGGTCAGCTTAAACAATGTGATGACTCCTGGAGGTGGTCTCTTTGGAAAGTGGGATTATTTGAAGTCATGAGATTGGAATCATCAGTGTAAGAGTACTACCTTCGTCCTAAAAAACTCACAGAACCTCAACTCCTGTGGCACATGAAAAACACAATGACAGTTAGTCACATAATGTCATTATGCCTAGATTTTCTCTCATAATTTGGTTTCCTGAAGAGTAAGACTATATTGTTGTTGTTAAAAGTCTCCTGTCTATACCATTTCTTTGGAACCACCCAAGGCGACTAGGCTACTTGATAATACTTCCCAAATGTTTATGAACATAACTGGGCAAACTGTGGGAGCCTCATACCTGGAATCCCACAAATAGGAGCCATAGGTGGTAGGTATGGCAAGTATGAGGCCTACCTGATTATCCTAATGATTTCCCTTCAGCCTGTGCTACAAAGTGACATCCTATGAAAAAAGTAACAGTGTCTATAAAGAAAGATATATAAATTATTGTAGCAAGAATGAAAAGAAGCAAATTCATCCTCCTCAAAAATGAAGTGTACAGTTTTGTATGAATTTGCACTTTATTATTCATTAGAAACTTAAAATGATGTTGGAATACATATTGAGAACACAGAGCTACTTAAATTAAAAATAGTCTAGAAGATCTATAATCCTTGACACGTGGCCATCCTGCAGCCCATCATGAGCATGGACTTTGAAACCCTTTGTCTTATCTGTGAATGTCTGCCCTCTTTCAACCTGATTTCTAATACAAAGAAGTTGCATCTGCTTTGGTTGGTGGCACAGACCCAGCTCCCCTGTTTTTATGGTGAGGAGTTGCTCACTCAGGCTCCAGGCTGGAAAGGCATACAGAGGTTGACACTGAGACATAAACTGCATAAGCACAAGAGTTTAAGACAAGTATAAATAGAAATATGAGGTCTTTGTTCTGCCTGAAGAAAATGAAAGAAGACACGGAAAAGTCCTATCTTTAACAGGAACTTTAGCTCTTTCTGAGTCCTTTCAAATATGTGTACTTTTTGGTGATGACTGAAAAAGCCCCTTCCCAGGATTTCCATGCAAAAATGTTCTCTGAGGGACTGCAGGATGTGCTTTGAATTTAAGCTACTCAAAGAGTCAAGCTATACATCCAGGCCCCAGGGAGCTGTTAGAATCTGTCTTTTCTTGAGTCAAAACAGCAAACCCTGCACAACATATTCTGGCATGCCTTCCTTCAGGTACAGAAAATGGATTTCTCTCATTCTGTGACATCATGGTGACTGGTGCACTGTAGTATATATTGAGTCATCACTGGTAGCCTATGCAAGAATTAAATATTTTTCTGCCTTTCTGATTTTTATAGAAGGCCTCTTGTTTTTCATTCCTTTGCTCTACCTTGTGGTACTTAAAGTGATGGGGAGAACTGGATCCAGGAGTAAATATGCACCAGATCAGAAGTTATAGATTGAATCACCAACTGAATCCTGATATCTTAACCTTTCTATATTGGTATAACCTGTAATCCTAGTACTTGGAACTGACTTAAAAGATTTTTCCAAAGTCTTTTCTCAAGCTGCACTCTATATCAAGTTGGAGGCCTCCCCAAATTAAATGAAAATCCTCTCTCTCAAAAAAAATTACAATTCCTTTTGGTCCTGCACAGTTGTGAAGGCTGTGCCTCCTGCAGGTGCTCGTGGGTCTGTGGCAGTCTGAGTGAACACGCCCCCAGCCCTCAGTATATCTGTGAATGAAAGCAGCCAGAAATTCCTTTTGGTCTGTGGCCCCTGCTGGTCATCCCTGTGACCATGCCCAAGTGCCTGCCAACCTCCACCACTACCACCCACCTATCTATTCCCCCCCAGTAATCATTAAAATTTTTAAAGCTTTTCAAGAATTTAGCAGAGTCCAGAGAAAACACAAACAATCGCCTAGTGTACCAATACCATACAACTGATGACTTCAAAAATCATCCCATTGAACAGGAGAGAATCCTTGCCTACAGCTCTAAGATAAGTAAACCCTTTTTACCTTCCTGTTACTCTCAGTTGATAGTTACCACAGTTTAAGATTTCCTTATAACCCAATCAAGAACCCATACAACTTCAGGGACTATACCATTCACCCTCACATACTACTTAGGTAGTAAAAGATATAAACTACACTATCATACTTATCTTCAATCCTTGTCTGTCAATCCAACCCTAACTGATACACTAACATTGTAAGAGCCCCATCTAGCAAACAACACCAAGGAATGTTAGACAGACATATTCAATACCTAGGTGAACATTAGCAATAATTGTCCAAGCCTATTAATACTGTCTAACTCACATCAGTCAAAAGCATGTATCAAGAAAACATGAGAGGCAGAATAATATATGCCCAAGTCACAATGCAAATCCATGAGAGACAACAAAAAACAAAGATGACAAATCTACTACAAAAAAACATCAACCCCATAGTGATGGAATCCGACCAGAATAAACCCATGGAAAATAGCCAAGAATACAATACCCCAGATAATGATTTTCAAAACCTGATCTTTTCTATGATCAAAACAATGAAAGAGGAAATCTGAGAGGAGTTAAACAACCACATCAACTAATGAGCAAGAACACAACAGGTACTTGAGTGAAATGAGAAAAGCAATTGAAGAAAAAAAACTAAACATAAAACAGTTTTAAAAAATCATAAGCAGAGATTAAACTTGAACTAAAACACAAGCTATCTTCAATCCAGAACTCAAAAGAGAATCTTATCAGTAGAACTTATGAAGCAGAAAGCTTTCTACATGTAAAGAAAAAGATTCTCATCCAAATACAGAGGCATGTCGCACTCTAAATAGATATGCCCAAAATAGAAAGTCATCAAGGCAAATATTTAAAACATTACAGATATAAGATAAAGTACTGAGAACTTCAAGACAAAAAAATCACCAAGTCACTTTTAAAAGGAAACCTATTAAAATAACAACTTCTTTTTCAATGGAAACAGTAAAAGCCAGAAGAGTTAGGAGAGATGTATTTAAGTTATGAATGAGCACAAATGTCAACCCAGGTTTATATACCCATCAAAACTATCAGTCATGATTGAAGGTGAAAGAAAAATTTTTCATTATAAAGAAAAAATGAAAAAAAGAGAACATGAAGGCTACATGACCATTAAACTAGGCCTACAAAAATGCTAGAAAAGATACTTTACTGAAGAAACAACAAACATATCAAAGGAAACAGAAGGGAAGTATAATTCTGATGCGTCATCCAAGCTAAACAATACACATATGAAAGCCACTAAACACATGAAATGACAGGAATAAACAATAATCCTTCAATTGTAGACCTAAATGTCAATGGAAGGAACTCACCAATCAAAAGACACAGGTGACAAACATGAATTAGAAATCACAACCCATCAATCTCCTGCCTTCTGGAAACACATCTCACCACAAAAGATAGGTACATTCTCAAAGCAAAAGGCTAGTCAAAAATAAATCAAGCTAATGGGACAAGGAATCAAGCAGGGGTAACAATTATGGTAGCTGACAAAATCATATATGTTTGTGTGTACATATGTGTGTGTGTGTGTGTGTGTGTGTGTGTGTGTGTGTGTGCGCATGTGCATACATCAAATACGGGCTCATCCACATTAATTAAGCAAACACTACAACGTCTAAAACAACAAATCAAAAAAAACCAGTAATAGTAGGGGATTTCAATACATCACTATTAACATTAAATAGGTCAAGGGACAGAAAACTCAATGGAGACGCTTCAAATAAATCAAACCATTACTCAAATGTGCTTGTCAGATCTCATCTGAACCTTCCATCCAAGCACCAAGGAATACACGTTCTTTTCAGCAGCCCACAGAACTTTCTCCAGTATAAATCACATATTACGCTACAAGATGAAACTCCACATATACAGGAAAGTTCAAATTATAGTCTGCTTTGTCCAGAAGCATAATGGCTACTCCTGCCTGTTTCCTGGTTCCATTAGCTTGCAAAATTTTGGACCAGCCTTTCATTTTTAGGATGTGCCTATCTTTTGTGGTGAGATGAGTTTCCTGAAGGCAGCAGATTGATGGGTTGTGGTTTTTAATCCACATTTGTAATCTGTGTCTCTTGATCTGTGAGTTAATACCATTGACATTTAATGTTATAATGGAAAAATTGTTTTTAATTCTGGACATTTTTTATGGTTAGTGGATTTTGTAAGCATATTGTTTGACATTTATGTTTTGGTGGTATTATACTTCCCTTCTGTCCTCCTAGACACGCTTGATTTTTTCTTCAAGTTTGAGTATCATTTCTAGCATTTTTTGAAGGCCTAGTTTGGCAGACATGTATCCCTTCAAGTTGTCTTTGTGCTGCAAAACTTTTCTTTCTCCCTCGATCATGACAGATAGTTTTGCTGGATATATCACTCTGGGTTGGCATTTTTGCTCGTTTAATAATTGAAGTACGTCTCTCCAAGCTCTTTTTGCTTTTACTGTTTCCATTGAGTAGTCATTTGTTATTTTCATAGGTTTACCTTTAAAAGTGATTTGCTTTTTTTCCCTTGCAGCCCTCAGCACCTTTTCTTTTTCTTGAATGTGGAGTGTTTTGACTATTATTTGCTGTGGCGATTTTCTATTTTGGTGGATACTACATTTGGTTGCGGGTACAATTCATCAGGAAGACTTCACAATACTTTACATATATGCAACCAATAAGGGCCCCTCCACATTCATTAAGAAAACCCTACAATGTCTAAAGCAAGAAATCAACCCCCAAACGATAATTATTGGGGATTTCAACATTGCTCTCTCAACATGGGATAGATCAACAGGTCAAAAGCTTAACAAAGACACTTTGGAACTTAGTCAAACCCTTAAAAAAGTGGACCTTACAGATCTCTATCAAACTTTTCATCCACGCACCAAAGAATACACATTTTTCTCAGCAGCACATGGAACTTTCTCCAAAATAGATCACATATTGGGCCACAAAACGAATCTGCACATATACAGGAAAGTTGAAATTCTAACCTGTGCCCTATCAGAACACCACAGCCTAAAGTTGGACATCCACAACACAACAAACAAGAGAAAATACACTAACACCTGGAAACTTAACACTATGATGCTGAATGAGAATAGGATTCAGGAAGAAATTAAAATGGGAATTGAAGATTTCCTGGAAGCAAACTTTAATGAAAATACATCTTATCAAAATCTGTGGGACACAATGAAAGCTGTCCTAAGAGGTAAGTTCATAGCTCTTAATGCCTACATCAAAAAAATGGAAACATCAGAAATAAATAACTTAACAATCCATCTTAAAGCTTTAGAGAAACTAGTGCAATCTGATCCCAAAAGCAGTAGAACAGAGGAGATCAGTAAAATAAGGGGAGAAATATCCAACATCAAGATAAGGAAAACAACACAGAAAATCAACCAGTCAAAAAGCTGGTTCTTTGAAAAAAATCAATAAGAGTGATACACCCTAGCTAAATTAACCAAAACCAAGAGAGAGAAAACCCAAATTAACAAAATTAGAAATGAAAATGGGGTTATCACTGCTGATACCCAAGAAATCCAGAGAATTATAAAGTCATAATTCAAAAACTTATACTCTGTGAAATTTGACAACACAAAAGAGATGGATGAATAGCTAAGTAAACACAATTTACATAAATTGAATCAGGAAGTGGTGAATTATTTAAATAGTCCTATAACATATGAGGAAATCAAGGAAGTAATCTTGAATCTTCCCAACAAAAACTGTCCTGGACCAGACAGATACAACACAGAGTTTTATCAGACATTTAAGGAGCTAATAACATCAACACTCCTTAAACTGTTCCATCAAATAGCAAAGGAAGGAACACTATCAAATTCTTTCTAAGAAGCTAATATCATCTTAATCCAAAAACCTAATAAAGATACACTTGAAAAAGAAAACTGTAGGCCAGTCTCTCTGATGAACTCAGATGCAAAGATTCTCAACAAAGTCTTAGCAAATCGGATTCAAAAACATATCAAAAAGGTCATCCATGGGGATCAAGTAGGCTTTATTCCAGGCAAACAAGGTTGGTTGAACATATGCAAATCAATAAATGTAATTCATCATATAAACCAGTCCAAAGTCCAAGACCACATGATACTCTCGATAGATGCAGAAAAAGCTTTTGACAAGATCCAACAGCCTTTTATTATCAAAACCCTAGAGACAGTTGGAATGGAAGGAACCTTTATCAATATAATAAAAGGCGTATACAACAAGCCTTCAGCAAGGATTATATGCAATGGGGAAAAACTTGAAGCATTCTAGCTTCAATCAGGAACTAGACAAGACTGTCCACTCTCCCCACTTCTATTCAATATTGTACTTGATGTCGTAGCTGAAGCCATAAGACAAGAAAGGGACATAAAAGGAAGGAAGGAAGAAGTCAAGCTATCCCTATTTGCAGATGACATGATCTTATACCTGAGGAATCCCAAAAACTCCACCAGGAAGCTCCTGGAACTAATACAGAAGTTCAGCAGGGTGGCAGGATACAAAATAAATGTACAAAAATCAGAGGCCTTCCTATATGCCCAGAATGAAAGAAGTGTAAAAGCCCTGAGAGAAACAATCCCATATACTATAGTCTCTAAAAAAATGGAATACCTTGGTATAAACCTAACCAAGGAGGTAAAAGACCTTTACAATGAAAACTTTAAAACCCTAAAGAAAGAAATTGCAGAAGACACCAGAAGGTGGAAAGACCTCCCATGTTCTTGGGTTGGCAGAATCAACATCATAAAAATGACCATCCTACCAAAGGCAATATACAAATTCAATGCTATACCAATTAAAATCCCAAAGCAATTCTTTAAAGAGGTTGACTAAACAATCTCAAAATTCATATGGAGGCACAAAAGATCCAGGATAGCAAAGGCAATCCTGAGTAACAAAAACACTGCTGGAGGTATCACCATACCAAACCTTAGTCTATACTACAAATCCATGGTTATTAAAACAGCCTGGTACTGGCTCCAAAATAGACACACAGATCAATGGATTAGGGTTGAAGACCCAGAGAGAAGCCAGCACAATTACAGCCATTTGATCTTTGACAATGGGGTCCAAGAAATCCAATGGAAAAAGAACACTTTCTTCAACAAATGGTGCTGGCAAAAATGGATCTCCACATGCAGAAGATTAAAACTGGACCTGTACTTGTCACCATGTAAAAGAATTAATTCCAAATGGATCAAGGACCTCGAAATAAGGCCATAGACTACAAAAACCATAGCTGAAAGGGTACGGAACTCCCTCGAGGTGATTGGGCTAGGCCAGCAGTTCCTAAACAGACATTCGGTAGCACAGTCACTAAAACCAACTCTCAACAGTTGGGATCTTGTGAAATTAAAGAGCTTCTGTTCAGATAAAGAGATTGTAACTCGAGCACAAAGGCCACCCACAGAATGGGAGAAAATCTTCACTAACCATCTGCTAAAGCTCCACTGTCCAGAGTGCACAAAGAACTTAGAAAACTAAACACCAAGGAAACAAATGGCCCAATTAAAAAATGGGCCCTGGAACTTAAAAGAAACTTTACCACGGATGAAATTAAAATGTCTAACAAATATCTTAAAAAATGTTCCACATCCTTAGCCATCAGTGAAATGCAAATCAAAAGTTCCCTGAGATATCATCTCACCCCAGTTAGGATGATAATACAAACAACTCCAAATGCTGGAGAGGATGTGGAGAGAGGGGGAACTCTCCTACATTGCTGGTGGGAATGCAGGCTCATACAGCCACACTGGCGTGCTATCTGGAGATTCTTAAAGAAGTTAAAGATTGAAATGCCATCTGACCCTGCTATTCCACTTTTGGGAATAACCCCCCATACAGCAGAGGTTCACCTCAATAGCACAAGCACGACCATGTTCATAGCAGCACTGTTTACAATAGCAAAGTCATGGAATCAACCCAAATGTCCAACAGTTGACGAGTGGATAAGGAAACTGTGGTACATCTATACAATGGAGTACTACTCAGCCATCAAAAATGATGAATTACTGGAATTTGCCGGGAAATGGATGTCATTAGAAACAATTATATTAAGTGAAGTATCCCAGACCCAGAAAATTAAGCACTGTATGTACTCCCTAATAGGTGGATCCTAGTACCAAACCCACCCTGAGGCACTCAAGGATAAATCTCTGTAATACCTACATTAATTACAAGGATTATGAACAGGAGGGATGGGGTAGGAGGGCCCCACCAGAAACAAGGAGTGAGGGGACCTCGTTACAGCAGAGGAAATAGGTTACCATCAAGGACTGCAAGTAAATAATGAGACATCTGGTTAAATCCACAGACTTTCATTCCTGATCATTTCATTCCTGATGGAGTATGATCTCACCAGGAGCGGAGGGCATGTAGTCTGGCAGATAAAAAGTAACCATTTTGCAAATGGGTGATTGACCCCTCCCTCACTGCAGTTTCCTACTTTAATTACATCTACCTTTGAATATACTCTTATAACAAGATTCTAATTTAACAGGTTTTTATCTCAGGCCAGGGGTGACATCCAGTACCCATCAGGATTGAGCTAAGTGCATTGAAGGAGCAGCAAAACTGAAAAAAAATCAACAAACCATAATTCAGGACATCAGAGACTCTATATCAACCACCTGGAACTAGGCCAGCCTAATCTCTCCCCATCCTGAAGCTCAAGGAAATTTGCAGAAGAGGGAGCGGTAAGATTGTAAGAGCACAAGGATGGGAGGAGCAATGATATGCAAGATGCTCCATACAAGTTAGGGACAAAGCAATCATAATTGGACTTTGCATGCCGTGCACAATGTCCAAAGCACTAGGTCATATTTCAAAAACATATACTCCGTAAAATTCGATAGTCAGAAAGTAATGGATGAATTTCTTAGTAAGCACACCTTAACTAAATTGAATCAGTATAAATTGCATCATGTAAATTGTCCTATAACTATTGAGGAAATTAAAAAAGTAATCATGAATCGTCCCAACAAAAAATATGTGCAGGAATAGATGGATTCAGTTCAGAATTCTACCAGACACTTAAAAAATTACAATTATTTTTAATCTTTCTCCTTTACTGCATTCACACAAGAAAATTACCAGTACATGCTCAATCCAACTCTTTTGCTCATTCCCTGAGTCCAGATGAGTACAGCAGTATAGTGGTCAACAAGTCATTATTAAGTGAACAAGTAAATGCAAAGCAGCATGGTCTGGGCAGGAAAACCAAGTAATCATCCTAGCAAAGACTAAATATTCTAGTATGAATTATTATTGGACCTCATAGTGGGAGTTCCAGTGATGCACACAGACGTGGAATATTGAGAAAATATAAGCTATACACCACTCAAATCCCCTGGAGGAACTGTATATAACAATGAGTTAACATAGTGATCTGTTGCTTCTGAACTGCTATGTTTGCTTTAATTTAGTTTGCACTGCCAGGGATAGTTTTGCTCACTACTGCTTAAAAAAGTGTATTCTTCTCAGGGAATACAACCAAACTGCCTCTGATTCTGGTAAAAGCATAGCCAGTCTGTTGCCCAAGGAAGCCATTCCTTGCTGGAGGTTCCTGCCTGCCTATTGGCTTATTCAAAACAGGTGTGAGATTCCATGTCCTTTCCCCACAGCCCTCTTCTGATTGTCCTTAAGAACAGGGTGATCACATGGTGCTCAGTCATTGATTGACTGTTTGCATTGAATACGGTTCCCATGCTTCTTACTGGCAAACATTTAAGAATAGATACAGGGAGGTCTTCTGATCCTAAGATTCACCCTTGTAGGCATTTAAGACTCATGTCTTAAATGAGGCCATATGTGCCACAGAATCCAGGTCTGTTTCTTCACTCTCTTGCTGTGCATGTTGACCAAGATTTAGCATTAAAACCCAGATAAGGTTTTGAGCCGCATTACATCTTTCTTCTATGGGCACACTGACTCTGATTAAGGTCAAGAATCATATGGCCCTCTTCCAGAATTTCCTTTGTCCTATACACTGGGTGCCTCCTTTTTCTAAAGATCTCCTCAACCCTTTATGTCAGGGGGCCAAAAATGACAAGACTGAGTATCACAAGGTTGAATATATCTTGGAATGCTTTGTGTTTTGGGGTTTCCTGTGCTTTAGCCACAATTGATTCACAACCTTCACTATATTGTGAGATGAATGGAGTCAAAATTAGGAATATTCTCAGATGCTAACATACAACACAGCTTATTTCACTCTGAAGCCCTTAACTGTGTTGAACTTAGAAGTGAAAGACCTAATTTGGGCATGGATTGGGTATGGATTCCCCACTCAGTGCTCTTCTTGCAGGAGAGAAACACTTCAGGCAAAGGTCTTTTGACACGCCTAGGAGAGAGGGAACCACGGTTTGCCTTCTGTTTGTTCTCCTTCAATCTTGCTCCATATTAGTCAGAGGCTGAGAATTCAGACTCAATGGCGAAAGCCTCCTTGTGGGGGATGGTATACCTTAACCATGATCCTGCTCTGAGTTAGACTAATTCTAACTTTTCTCCTGTGTTTCTTTGTGCCAGCATGTCATCATTAGTCCTGAACAGTCCAATTTATAGCCAAGTCAAGAGGAAAGATTGGGAGTACAATTTGTCTGAAATCACCCAAGATGCTCATAGATTTTCGAATTGATAATGAAAATGCGGTATATACATAATGAAATACTATTCAGCTCTCTACAAAAATGAAATTATGAAATTCATTGCATTTCATGAAATGATATTGATTGACTAGGAGTATTTATTGAGTGAGGTATCCTAGACAATGAATGATGAGTACCAGCTGTTCTCTCTTATATGCACATATTAGAATAAAACCAGAAGATTTACGTGGTTGAACACAAATCCTTTGAAGAGTCAGATTTAAAAAAAAAACTTGGGAGGGATTATTGAGTTTGGGTCAGGTAAATTAGATGAATGGGGATAACTTCAGAGAGAAGATTGAAATACCACATGTGAGAAGAAATTGGAGAGGGTAATAACTGGGGGACTGTTTAAGGAGAGAAGAAGATGGTTGGACAGGGTTTTTAAAGGTGCAGGGACATTGTACACAGCTCATTGATTGTAAAATATAGACGGAAATGTTCTATACTGAGTTTATGCATAAAAGATAAAAGGATATATACTTATTCCAAAACAATTATCAAGTCATTTCTGAGTCAGAGAACACAGAGAGATGAAGTAAACATACATTTGAAGCTTTCCACAGCTGCCCATGGGAAGGTTGCAAGCACTCTAATGTCCTCACTAATGAGTATGTGCCTCAGACATGTGGGATGACACCTCACAGTCCTGTGTCAATGGCAAAATGTAGCCTGAGAATGTGCCCTGATTTAGAGATCACACTTTTGTACATGTAATTAGTCAAAAACAATAAGACAGATTTTAACTCACACACAAGCATGGATTCAGGGCACCCAAGGTAGATCTGTGATTAATTATCGAAATATTAGACACTTAGCCAATCCTGGTTACTCTCAAGTTACTTTCCAGAGAATGTCCAAGAAACAGTTAATGCCAATTTTTGTCTTTAATAAGCAGTGTTGTAGACTGGCTCTAGAGATTCTATGTATAGAATTATAATCCAACAATATAAAAACAGCACACCTGCATGGAACATGGATTTTCATAATATGTCCTTTCCATCTAAATGAAGCATTTGGTGAGATTCTAACAAAGTTGCAGGTTTATATTGTGAAGGTGAAACAGCCAAAAAGAGTTGTTGATTGTGCTTGGAGATATTTTTCTACTTCTTCGGTTATTCTTATTGTATTTCATAAACCAATATAATGAATTTATAATACTTTTACATCATAATGCCCACCCTCATCCCCTCCTCTTGACCTTACAAACCTTGTCAGACTCCCTCTTATTTTCAACTCTTTTTCCATGTGTAGTATACAGGGCTAGCACATTTGCTTCTCTGCCAGCAAGGTGTCTCATACAGACTTGTTGGTGAGGGACTTCTTTCCCTTCTCACAATCCCATGATTTTTTAAAAATTTCAATCTGCCTATGTGTTGTATATTTGGAGGACCAGAGCTTCAATTCCATGATCCCTTCACGGATATACTATTTACTGATTCTGTTTATTGGTTCTATAATTTGACTTTTAGAGGTAAAACTCCAATTTTGGCAGCACCAGCAATCTAGGAACATCTACAAAGCCTAGCATGTTAATCAAGACAAAAAAAGTGAGGAAAGCAAAAAATCATGATGCATTACCACTTGGCAGCAGACCTTTGTAGAATCATCCAGAGTGTACTGCTCAAGAGGATAAACAGACAAAATTGAGGATGTGATTGAGAGCAGCTATGGACTGGCACTGTGTGGCAAATTTGAAGTCCCCATAAGAAGCATCTGAGAAGTCACAGAAAGTGAGCTGCAAAGGAGTCCCCAACATACTGGAGATATCAGGATCATAGACTGTAGGTAGACAAATGCTACAGTGACAGATTAAATGTGGTACAGGGAGAAACTCTGCTACAAGCATTAACTCAAGATGGAGAGCCACATGACCTTTGGGTTTCAAGAGCTCTCGACACCACACATGACATTGAAGCTCTACCTCTCAGGATTCCGGGGGAATATGATCCTGATGTGCTCCTGAATACAAGCAGGAAAATGGCACCTAAACTTTTTTCTTGTATCCTCTTTGTGGTATAGAGAATGGATTTGATTTGGGCTTTGCCTTCACATTCTCTAGCCATCTGTGACGTGCATCAGGATCTGGATGGTGCCTATGCAAGAATTAAATTGTTGTCTGTCTCTGTGTTTTTACAGTCTTTTGTTCTCACTGACTTATTTCCATGTGAGGTACTTAGGTAAAATGGTTGTCTATCTCTGTTTTTACAGTCTTTCTTTTTTCTCATTGCCTTATCACCAACAGAGGTATTTAGGTTATCAAGGACCACAGTCAGTTTCAGATCACTTCCAACTTTGTGCTCATATAAAAGGCCAAGAGTTGAATCAAAAACTCAGTCTTGGGGCTGCATACTCCCCTGAGAGGCATACATTTTTAATCCTAGGCGTGTAGGTTTCTTCTAGGTTATTTACAACATGGTCAATATAGCAAGTTCCAGGTCAGTCAGAAACAAATGTCTCAAATTTTTTAATCTATTTTTTTCTATTCACTTGCCCTACTTCTTTTGGAAAATTACCAGTAGATTTCCATACTGACTGCTTCCTTTATTCACCAGTTCCAAAGGCTTAGAACTGCTCCAGTGGTCAACAAATAATGATTAATTTTAAAAGTAATGTAATAAATATACAAAGCCCTGGCATAGGCAGGAGAGCAAAGCATAAATCAGAGCACAGAATCAAATGATCTAAAATGAATTAGTACTGGCCTTAATGAAAATAGCACTAGTGTCACAGACAGGTAGAAAATACTGGGATCATGTGACCAGTCTACTAGACATACCAACTGGAACCCAATTTATACTATCTAGTTCAAGACTGGTCAGATCTTGTTTATTCACCATGCTGGATTTTTAATTTTATTTTTATTTGTAAAGCCTAGGGATAAATTCATTCCACAATGCCTACCTCCGATTTTTAGTATGATCTGGGAATTTATCCAAACTGTCTTATCTCCACTCTAAAGGCATGCTCAGTCTGTCATTCACATAGCTCCTGGACATTCCTGAGACCTTCCTATTAGATGACTCACAATAGATGGGCTGTTCCAATGTTCCCCAAAGCTCAGTGATTCTGATTGGTGCTTCCTCATTGGTTGGCCCTTAAAGTCCAGAGAATTATTTCCAAACCTCTTGGGAGGCAAAAATTTATTCACACATGCAGAGGTTGTGTGGCAGATGGGGACCCAGGCTGTCTGGAGGGCTGCCTACAAAGAGATTTGGGACAATTTTGAGGTAACTCAGAAATGATATCAGAGACATCTCCTGTGTATTCACCCTCCTCCTGTGGCACTTACAGGGGATTCCACAGCAATATCCTGCCAAGGTTTTTTAAATTATTATTTCATCTAATTATACAAGCTCAATGAATAGATATCCTCGCCTCTCTCCTTCTCCTCCTACCCATCTCCCTCCAATTCTTCTTTCTGTCCCCCCATCCTTCCCTGTCTCCCACTTTCCTCCCTCTCTCCCCAATTCTTCTCTCTCTCCCATGTTCCCTCCCTCCTTTCTCTTGATGCTTCCCACCTGCTCCTTCCCTCCTGGCCTATCTATCCACTCATATGGGCCGGGGAATTTTCTTTGAATCATCTACTCTAGTAAGGGCTCAGGTCTCTGTGGCACACTTGGGGACCCCTTCTTGGACCACCCACTGTTATAGTGATTTACCTCATGTTTCTGCATGCAAGCCTTTATTTTCCTCCCCATATTTTGTTTTTTTTCCTAATCATACAAGCTCAATAGATACCCCTGTCTTCTCCCTCCCTACTCGTCTCCTCTTGCACTCTCCCCCTTTTCCCCTTCCTTTCACTCCGTCCTTTCCTCCCCCTTTCCAAGTGATTCTCTCTCATCCCCTGGAGCACCTTTAGTGTGAATGCCAAAGCCAGCCTTTTTTAATGTACTGTGTATGTTGCAAGGTATATTCTGGAAGTCTCCTAATACTCTTCATTGGATGCATCCTTATAGAGACTAACTCTGCAGTTAGGGGCCAAGGTGGGGAGAGGATGCACTACAATCTCGAGTGTGTATTAAGATATTTCCACCTAAAGGATTCTAATATTTAGAATACTGAATATCTACAACCTCTATCCTATTGTGGGCCAAGGTGATATATACGAGGGGCAGCTCTCAGATATTGAGACAAATGTTTTATACATCTCCTTGTCTCACCTTGTGGACCCTTCATTCCTTCAGTGAGAAGTGACAAAACTAAATTTACCGTAGATTTTATTTCTGGTCCTCATCCGGGCTTGTATTTATTCGATGGCAAGAAGGTTGTCACTTACAGGTCTTCTTACATGCATGACAGAATAGGAGACACAATATGGTTTATTCACTTTATTTTCCTATAATCCTGTGTGACATTGCTAACACAGTTGATATTTATGCCAGATGGGTAGAAGTAAGCCTGCTTTGACTGAGAGGCCAAGAAAATATCCCTGGGTTGTATGATGATCTCTTATTAATTATATTAAGTTCAACTTATGGCCTGCACTTGTATGTATAAAATCTGCATATTTTGTCATACCCATTCTACAGTAAAGTAAAAGACTGAACAGCAAAGGAGGGAGGAGCAAGGTTCATCTGCAGCACATGGAACTTATACCTGACTTTAAGATTCCATAACAGTATCTTGTCAACCATACTTCTCAATGCCAAGGATACTTCCTATCACAAGGACAAACACAGGGTATTCAAGTGGTTGCTGAGTCTGTGCTATTCTCTTGTCAGGCACACTATTTCCTGTGATGGATCTCTCCTCCAAGGTTTCAGAGAATGGTGGAATCCAGGAAACATACGGCAGAAAGTTTACAGTTTAGAGGCCCAAGAAGTGCAGCTTGTGCTGTAAAGTTAAAGCTTGGTTTTCTATTGAGAAGTGAAGATGTTAGAAATGCCAGAGACAACATGAGACATCTGCCAAGGAAAGCCATATACCCTGGGAGGAGTCAGCCCAAGAGAGTCATGTATTCTATAGGCAGCTGTGTTAGAGGGATGGAACCAAAGTCCTTTGGAACTGAGTTGATTTCATCAAGAGGCTTACCTGCTGGGCATGTAGCTACAGGATTTTCAGTTTGTCCTGCAGAGTTTTGATCTTATTATTAACCAATCTTTCCTGTATATGCTCCCATTCCTCCCTTTTGGAATAGGAATGTTTATTCTGTCCCATTGTATCTCGGAAATACTTAACTGTCTTTTGATTTTATTGGAGGCTTTGCACTATTGGACTGTCTTGAGACTACTAACGTAGTCTATGAAGACTTTTAAAGTTAGACTGAGTATGGTTTCCCTAATGAGATGACAATGAGCCTGTGGGGGCCAGGGGTGGAGTGTCATGGTTTGGAATATGTCACCCA
Source organism: Typhlomys cinereus (assembly GCA_023101885.1). Lineage (NCBI taxonomy): Eukaryota > Metazoa > Chordata > Mammalia > Rodentia > Platacanthomyidae > Typhlomys > Typhlomys cinereus. The sequence goes on from JALPQD010000044.1 coordinate 5,067,223, forward strand.
CAGTTTTGTATGTTTGTGAAAGTCATGACATCTTTAGTATAGATGGGACTTTGCTAGAGGAAGGCAGTCATAGGGGTTGGGTCTTGAGGTGGATTAGTCCTACCCTACTTCTGGGATAATTCTACTTTTTTACCAGGATTCTTACAGCTTTCAGCTTTGTGGATGGGTGTGACTTAGCCTGTTTACAGCTTATTCCATCCAATCACCCCATCCACCATGAAAGACTGTATCTACCTTCTCTGTATCTACCGTAAGCTAAATAAATTTCCTTTTCTCCAGTATATTGCTTGACATTGGGTGTTCTCTGAGAGCACCAGGTAAGAGTAACCAGTATAGCTACCTCCAAGAAGATTAATCCCAGATGGGCAAAATACAGCAGAGAGTTTAACTGGTAGTACCTCATTGTTTTCCTCCCTGCATGCTGTGCCTCTGTCCCCAATGACACCTGTACTGTATACAAAACAATGTTTGTCATGCAGTCACTCAGACAGCAGGACCATAGCATTGTGGACTATCCCAATTTGTGGATATAAAATTGGATTTTGCTGAAGTCACCACAAACTAAGGACATAGATAGGGATGTATTTCTGTCTGCACCTTCTCAGGATACATGGAACCCATTCCAACACAAAATAAAAATAAAAAAGAAGCAACTGAGGTTCTCTGGGGTGACATTATCTAAATACATGGGTTTCCTCTAGTCATATGTTCAGACAATGGTCCAGTGTTTATGGCTTGAGACAATGCAACTTGTAGCCAGGAATTTAATATTTTGGTGGAAACTATATATAGCCTATCATCCACAGATTTCAAGAAAAATAGAAGATGGGACGGAACTATGTATGGAGTCCTAGCTAATTCTGGGCGATATGCTACCCTCCCCCTTTTATGATGGTTGTTGTCCCTTGCCAGTCACAACATTTTCACCATTTTATATCATGAATAGTCAGCTCCCTGCACTGCACAGTCTAAGAGAACATAACAGAGAACTTGGAGATTGAGATTTATGTAAAGAGTTACAAGGATCAGAGTTTACCATCTCAAAAATCACGAATGGGTTGCAGATAGAATATGTATACCTATAGGCATAACAGTACACACACCCCCAAACCTAGAAGAGAGCCCTTGAAGCCACCTTAGAAAGGGCCCTCTTTTGCAATCTTAGCCATTCTCCTTGCCACCCTCATTCCCCCCTTCCTTCCTCCCTTCTTTTTCTTCCACTCCCACCTCATTCCACCTTTCCTCCCATCCCTACATGGGCCCAGTCTGTTCCTTCTTATTTCCCCATCTTTTGTTTCTATGGGTCCTGGGGTAACCTCTGTATTATCTCTTCTCATGGGGCTTCTGGCCTCTGTGGCAAATAGAGAAGCCCTTCCTTCAGCAGCCCACTGATATAGGTACACCCCTATCTCTGTCCCTTTACGCGTAAGGATAATACTGCCTTAAGCTACTTCTCCTATGATCCGTACCAGTCCATGGGGGCATGCTGACATAATCAGCACTGTGCAGGTCTGATGAGATCAAGTCTCATTGCCATGAGTTACTGGGTGGGACTGCTCTATCTTGAATGGAGTGACCTGTTCAGCAACAGAACTCTCCATCTTTAGGCTCTTACAGTCTTGCTGCCCCCTCTTTTGCAAAATTCCCTGAGATTCTGAATGGGGAGAGATATGGATGGCCTGGGACCAAATGATCGTTGTAGAGTTCCAGGGTTCAATATCAAGTTGTTTTGGTTGTCATCCATTTTGCTATTCTTGCACTACATAAGGCTGCATCTTATCTGAGTATTGAGATCCTCTCCTATCCAACAATACAGAAATTATTAAAAAAGACCTTTATATAAGAGAAGGCTTAAAGGGGAGGGAAGATCAGAAGTAAGGCACAGTCATGGATAGGGTCAACCTCCAGGTCATCATCTGGCTGTCAACTTATCACAACCCTGATCCCCATGACAGGGAACACAAGACCAGTACTCCAAACGAATCCAAACAACCAGTGATTAGGAAAGAGAGCATGGATTGGAGTAGGTATTTCACTAATAGATCTTTCTTGATGGTGGCCTTACTTTTCTATTGAACTTTGTTTCTTTGTCTTCATTTCTTTGGGTCTTCTTCGTCCTACTTTCCTATTTCAAATCCTTCATGGTTATAAAGGGGAAAAAAGATTTTTTGTTCAGTGTGTCATTTGAGGGCTTGTAATTAGGTTCCATTTATAAAGGAGAACATGTGACGTCTAGTTTTCTGTGCTTGGGATACTTTGCTCAGTATGATTTCTTCCACTTCCATCCATTTAGCAGAAAATTTCATTCATTTCTTTTTTCTGATAGTTGTGTAGTATTCCATCATGTATATGTGCCACATTTCATTATCCATTCACCCACTGTCAGACATTTAGTTTGAGTCCATGACTTTGCTATTGTTAATAGTGCTGTACTGAATGTGGATATACATGTGTCAATATAATACAATGAAGTATTTGGGGGAATATTCCCAGCAGTGGTATAGCAAAGTCATATGGCACTTCAATTTTTAACTTTTTGAGGAACTCCCATGCTGATCACCATAGTGGTTGTACAAGTCAGAATTCCCACCAAAAATGTATGAGAGTTCCCTTCTTCCCACATCCTCTCCAACATGTGTTGGTGCATGTGTTTTTTATTTTTGCCGTTCTGACCAGTGTGAGATTATATCTCAGGTCAGATTTGATTCGCATTTCCCTGACGGCTAGGGAGGTGAAACATATTTATTGGATATTAAAATTTCGTATGTGGAAACTTTTCTTTTAAGTCTTTCTAATTGGGCTGCTACTCTCCTTAATGTTTAATTATTTTAGTTCTTTATACACTCTAAATATTAGTCCTCAATCAGCTAAGTGGTTAGTGAATATTTTCTCCTGTTCTGTGGGTTGTCTTTTTACTCAGTTGACAATATCTTTAGCTGAACAAAAGCTCTTTCATTCCATGAGATCCAACATTTTGAGAATTGGTTCTATTTCCTGAGATATTGGGGTCCTGTTTAGAAAGTATTGGTGTAGACCAAGCAATTTGATGGAATTACTTACTCTTTCTTCTAGGATTTTTATGATCTCTGGTCTATTGTTAAGGTTTTGATTCATTTGGAGTTGATTTTCATGCAAGGTGATAAGTAAGGGGCCAATTTCAATCTTCTACATGTGGATATGCAGTTTTGCCAGCAACATTTGTTGAAGACACTGTTTTTTGTCCATTGTAATTTCTGAGGCCTTATGTAAAAAATCAGATGACTGTATATGTAGGGGTGAATTTCTTAATATTCCCAACTTACCCAAATTGAATCGGGATGAAATGTATTATTTAAACAGTCTTATAACTAGTGATGAAATTAAAGGAATAATTACAAATATCCCCACCAAATGAAGTCTAGGACAAGATGGATTCAGTGCGGACTCTACCAAACATTTGAACAAGAAGTAACACTACTACTCCTTAAACCATTCCTTAAAATAGGAAAGGAAGGAATACTCCCAAATTCTTTCTACAAAGCAAATAGTATGCTTATCTCCAAACCAAATTAAGATAGAATAAAAAAGAAAACTATAGACAAATCTTATTACTGAACATAGATGCAAAATTCCTCATCAATATTTTAACAGACAGAATTCAAAAACATATCAAAAAAGTCATTCACTATGATCAAGTAGTATTTATTCCAGGCACACAAGGTTGGTTCAACATATACACAAACCAATAAGTGCAATCTATCATATAAGCAAATTCAAGGAACGAAATCACATCATTCTCTTGATAAATGCAGAGAAAGCTTTTGACAAGATCTAACATCCTTTTATGATCAAAGTTCTGGAGACAATTGGAATCGAAGGAACATACATCAATATAATAACCGCTATAAACAAGAAGGTGATAGCAAGGATCTTTCCAAATGGTGAAATACATGAAGCATTACCTCTTCGATCAGGAACTATACAAGGTTGTCTACTCTAACCATTTTTATTCAGTATCGTACCAGAAGTCTTAGCTACAGTTATTAGAGAAGAAAAGGAAATAAACCGGATGCAAATAGAAAAAGGAGAAGTTGGGCTGGAGAGGTGGCTCAGGGGTTAAGCCTCTGCCTTGCAGGCGGAAGGTCCTGAGTTCGGATCCCAGATCCCACGTATAGACGCCATGCGGAAGCGAGGGCGGCCTGCGCTTCTGGTCCTGGTAGGACAGAACCTGTGAATCCCGGGGCAGAAGGAGGTGGAGGCGTCCATGGTGGTTCCCGATTCGTCCGTGGTTCTACACACACACATACACACATGCACGCACACATACATACGCACACACGCACAATTGAATAAATAATAATAAAAAAATTAAAAAAAAAAAAAAAAAAGAAAAAGGAGAAGTCAAGTTATCCCTATTTGCAGACACGATCCTTTATATGGGAGACTCCCAAAAAACTCTACAAGGAAACTTCTGGAACTAATATGTAAGTTCAGCTGAGTGTCATGATATAAAGTCAATGTTCAACTTTCAGTGGCTTTCTTATACACCAAGGATGAAAAAAATGGGAAAGTTCTAAGAGAAACAATTCCATTTACCATAGTCCTTAAAAAATGAAATATCTTGATATAATCTAAGCAAGGAAGTGAAAGATCTGTACAACAAAAATTTTAAAACCCTAAAGAAAGATACTTTAGAAGACACCAGAAGATGGAAAGACTACTATGCTCCTGGATTGGTAGAATTAACATCCAAAAAATGGCTGTCGTACCAAGGGCAATACATAGATACAATGCTATACTAATCAAAATTCCAACACAATTCTTCACAGAAATTGACAAAGCAATCTTGAAGTTCATATGAAAGCACACATGGCCAAGGATAGCTAAAGCAATCCTGAATAATGCACTGTCAATTCCTATTCTCATACAGTGTATATGCTTATTGTATATGCTTATTGTTTTCTCTTCTTAATTTGGTTCCTTTCAGTTCTGCCAGATTCCACCTCCCTATGAACCCATCACTCTGAATTACTTGGGCAGATCAGGGTGTTTCACATATGTTATTATAGACTTTTATCTCTTGCCCATGTAAGATCTAAGAAAGTTCAATTCACAGAACAACCATTGATCCCACTAACTAATACAGGTAATAATATAGATGCTATAACTTAAGACACTTACTGAGTGAGGAATGAATACAGCCTCATCAGTCACATAAGTGAGGACATCCAATTAATTGTACATAAATCATCAATTCTAAATTACCACTGTCACTCTTTCATTCCTGTTATGCAGTAAATTTTATGATCTACAATTTGCATGAGACCCAGGAGAGAGGCAGTCACATAATCTGCATGAACATCTATTGGCAAGACCTTGTCCCTGGAACTCTGCTGACACAGCCAGTGGATCATAGTCAAACATCATGTTGCCTTTCACAGGGTGTATGGAAACGTTAACCCGAATAGCTGCTGCTCACAAAGATATGTCCCTGGAAAAGACATGAAAAACAATCAGAGGTCACCTGACAAAAGTTGCCCACATGCATATGCAGTCTTAAAAGGATGGGACACAAATGACCTCAACAAAGGATGATTCTCTTGCTTAAAGAGAATGAAGAAAATATTTTGAGTACCTTTTGCCAACTTGCTGCTTGGTGCAGAATCCTGTCCTCTTCCCCTAATAATCAAGATTATAAGGAGTTTCACAAATCTGCTGTGAAAAGTAAAACATCTTTCATATGTATCCTTTCAGTGTCTGATAACAGTTTCTTGTAGTCCAAGTCTCAATCTGGTCCACCCAGCCCCTGCAATAAGAGCCTCAGACTCCTGTGGAAAGGGAGACTTTCAGGTAGTTGGAATAGTAAGATATCAAGACCCAGAAGTCAATACCCAATACAGGATATCTAGAACAAGAGCAGTGGGTTGAGTTTGGGGAAAACAATGTTTTATGGCTTATAAATATTTACACAACTTTTGCTTCATAGGAGCTCAAAATTAAGATATATTTGAATTTTGGAACTGAGTTTTTAGTGTAACAGTTGTTTTGCAATGTTGCCAATAAATTCACAAGTAAAGAACTTTTGGAACAAGTAGCTTTATTTTAGTTTATAACTGTCCAGTTGCAGTTCTTTATCCAGTCAGGCAATAGTGTTCATACCAACACCAGGGACCAAAGAACTGGCCACACAGCAGATCCATTGATGAAAGATAGAAAATCTTTACTTCTCAGACCACTATATCTGCCAAAATATACAGAAGAATACCGACTTCCTTAACAATCTTCCTCCATCTTATTCACCTGCCCAGGGATGTGTTCACACCACTATGGGCTAGAACATCTGCATAGTTGGACAATCTCCTGTAGTCTTGCTCAGAGATAAATTCAACTTCTAATTCTGCACAGCTGTACCCAGAGCCCAATCCTTTGATTGTCAAGTGGACTTCTATATCTAACTGTGACATCTACATACTATAAAAAATTTAAAGCGTGACTGACAAGTTTCAGTGCAGAATTTGAGAAACATATAAAATTGAGCCAAGTAAATTACATATTGCCGCGTCCAACCATCTTGTTTTGACAAGGTCCGGCATGGCAGAATATTGTTTCAAGGAAACAATTTCTGGATAAAGGACATAACAATATTCGATATAAATAAGAGAAATAAGGAAAATATGGGGATAGTCTGGCCTTAGTGTTATTGCCCTGTTCTGGCCTAAAGCCTGCTAGTTGGTGAGTGACACATTAGCATCTAAATGGGCAGTTGTTAGGTGTTGGGAGTTCTCCCTATGTAAATTTAGTTTTGCCTCCGGGAGGAGGATTCTTTCCTCTGGGAGTTGAGATTATTGTCTTTGTCCTTAGATCTTTTTTGTTTGTTTTTCTCAAGACTAGATAGGATACAGTCCCTTCCCTACACATTTGATGTCTATACATAAACCAGGGAAAATCTGCTTTGAAACATTCATTGTCCCATTGATTTTAGCAACTTAGTGTCATGCTTGCTCTTCCTTTGTTACCTGGAATGAATACCTTTTACATAATCCTGTAAAGAATTTAGTCCTACTTAAAAGAAACTTCACCAGGAAAGAAATTGAAATGTCTAACAAATATCTTCAAAAATGCTCTGCAACCTTAGCCATCAGGGAAATGCAAATCAAAACCTCCTTGAGATATCATCTCACCCAGGTCAGCATGGCAAAAATCCACAATACAAACAACACCAAATGCTGGAGAGGATGTGGAGAGAGGGGAACTCTCCTACATTGCTGGTGGGAATGCAGGCTTACACAACCACTCTGGTGAGCCTTCTGGTGATTCTTAAAAAAGTTAAAGATTGAAATGCCATATGGCTCTGCTATTCCACTATTGGGAATTATCCCCCATACAGCAAAAATTCACCTGGATAGCACAAGCACAATCATGTTCTTAGTAGCACTGTTGACAATAGCAAAGTCATGGAATCAACACAAATTCCCAACATTTGACAAGTGGATAAAGACCGGGGTACCTATTAAGTTTGTATGAGCAGAAATAAATTAAAAAAATGCAAAATGTGAATGAGTACCTAAAGTTGGTTCATCTATGTATATCTTAGAAGAAAGATGAAGGACACATGAAATAAGTACTGTAGAACCATGCAAGAACATCTTTCACTCTCTGTGTTTCTGTGCTTACAGATTTAGAATAAGGAATGTGGCAGGGACAGATTTCAGTTGAATACAATGTTTGGCCTTCTATGGCTGGCTTTGCTAAGACTCTCAGCCTCAGGTGGGGTTGTCCAACCCCACCAAGGAAGCTAAACACAGTCCAGCACCAGGATGCTAGGTGCTTGACAGGAATATAGCACTGGCTGTCTCCTGTCATCCTCCTGAAGACACCAAGGTTGTTCTTATGTGAGGAGGCACTTTCAGATGTGGAGAACTTGGGAGGACAGAAATAACTATTGAATATGACTGTGTGAGTGAGTGTTGCAGTACTTGTAGGCTAAACATATTTCCACTGCTTGACTGTAAAAATGCTTGCGATACCAGAAAGATTTCATTGCTGTATTGCTAGTGAATATTCATGATATGTCTTGGCACCTACAAGCTCAAGACACAAGCTAGAATTTAGGCAATTCAGAGTTAGATGACATAGAGCTCAGTCAAACTTCCTTTGTTCTCTTGGAGGGTCATGTCTCAATTTCAGGTTTAAACCACTGAGTTTGAAATTCCACAATGTGGCAAATCTGTATTGGTATTACTAGAGAATAAAGAGGTCAAACCAAATTGTGTCTACTACTCTCCTATCCATGGTGGTGGAACTTTGGTTGTTGCTCTCTTCTTTCCCTCAACTCTGAATCAAGGCTAGGAAACTTAACCAAACCTATGCCCAAATTAGGGTTCTTCACTTCTGACTGAAGGGGACAAAGACCCTTAGGGCAGACAAGGGGTATATAAGGTCTTTAGTATTTCAATGTCTAAGAGTTGTCTCATTTTTCTGTCTTATCGTCCAAAAAAGGGTAACTTCTCTAGGTGTATAGTGACCCAAGCCCTGGAAGAATGACAGCATGATCCTCTCCACCAGACACACAAAATGGCATCAAACTATCTCCTCACTTTGTTCAGGAAAGACCAGACTTGATGAAAACTTGTATGTGGAGGCCCCCAGTAGATAGAGCTGTAGGATATGCAGGAGAATGCCTTGACACGCATGTTCTTCATTAGTATCAGTGCAACAGAGGGAACCCCACATAGAGCAGTGTCAAAGGATATGCACGATGCTCATGCTGATGCCCCAGCAACAGCCACAACTGGAGTGTGAGTGCAGAAGCCTGTAGTGAGCCGCACTCATCACAGTGTTTCTGATGTTTTCATGAGGCACCTTGAAAGAGTCCCAAATGTATTTCAGGTGGTCTCAGGACAGCCACGGTCCTTGTCTGAAAAGAGTCCTGCATCTGTCCTCAATGTACACTTCTCCAGGGGCTTAGAAACTGTTTCCCTGGCTCTAACATTCAACCAATGAGGAAGTGCCAGATGTTCACCTTGTTCCTCTGGCCAATGAGAGGCACAGGCATCATGGAACTTTCCAACCACTGTGAGTCAGCCAAGAAAAAGTTCTTAGGAGAGACCAAAGACTGTGCTTTACACATTGATCATGCAGTTACAGTGGAGGTATAAGAGTCAATTTGGTCTAGTGTGATAACATTAGAAATCTGAGTTAGGCCATGGGATAGGAACATATGTCTATGTTGTTCAAACAAAAGTAAAACAAAAACTGGGTGGTTAAGACAAGTGCTGAAGTTATTATAAAGCAGGATTCCTCCAGGGTATGTGTCTGGGAAACTGTTCACATTTGACCATTCAATTTCTATGTGTGATACTGAAGCTACTTCTATGAATTTCAGTGGTAATTAATTCTAAAATTCTTTGATTGAGTGTTCATGGAGTTCGAGTGTTTTCAAGGCTATGTTACAACACAGTTGGGCCAATTATATTCTCTCCTTAAATTATTCATCGTTCTTTGACCACTGATGCTCCTAAGCACTTGGAATTAGTAAAGAAATTATGCAACTAACATGGCAATCTAGTGATAATTTTTCATAGCAATAGTGTAAAGGAAAAAGCGAAAACAAAGATAACAATTCTTTGTGACACACTCCTACCATGTAATCCTGACTGAAGTGGGCTTGATAGGTAGACTACGTAGCTAATGTATTTGAGGAAATCCTCCTCCTCTCCTAAGTACTGCGATCACACATATGTGTCTCCAGAAGAAGACTAAGGCCATAAGATTGAGGTGTTTATCTACCTTCTAATTTCAGATTTTAGTTCTTCTTGGTAGCAGAAGTCATACCAGCATCAGGAAACAACATGGGTCTTCGGAAATCATGTTCGCAGCAGAAGTTTTGATGTTATGGACCAATGATCCATAATTGTTTTTTCTTTACAGGATTCCAAACTGTTCATTAGCTCTCTCTATTCAATCAACCTGCTCAGAATGGTTCTGCCCTCTAAGGCTGGATGTTCACAAATAAATTAAAGCAATCAAGACAATATCTCCTACAAGTTTGCCCAGAGGCCTACTTTTATATAAACACCTCCTCTTTAGTATGTTCACAGGCCTACTTACAATGGTCATATACCCAGATGAATCTAATAAGCACACTACCAGTTTGCCAATTAATCATGTTACTTTTACCCTCAACTTTTCCCAAGTATTTTTCTGATGATATGTTGTTGCAGTCCACTGCAGCAACCTCCAAATCAGGGCTCCCCCCTCCTCCCCACTAAATGTGTAAGGAGTCGGTGGATGAGGAACAAACACACGTGCAGATCCAGGCTGAGTGAATCTGAACACATTTTTTGAAATTTTTAGCAGAGTGTATATACTTTAGAAAATCTAGGGTAAAGGGCAGGGAATGTGTCCCTATGCCCATAGGGAAAACATCAAAGAAAACCAGGACCAAATTCTTTTTTCATTGTTGTTGTTTTTTGTTTTTTTCTTTTGATTTTTTTCCCACTCATACAAACTTTTTTTTTATTTCTTCCACTCATATAAAGTTGATAAGTACCCCATTCCCCTCCCTCCCTCCACCCCCTCCTGGACCCCCTTGCTCCCTCCCCCCTTTTTTCCTTCCTTTCCCCCTCTCCCTCCCTATCTCCCAGTAACTCCCCCCCCCCCCCGCCATCCATGGAGCATCCTTTAATGTGTATGTCAAATTTTCCTCTGGGTCCTCCTCTCTGATGAGGTGTAAGGACTCAGTGGCATTTCCTAGAACTCTTTCTTGTGTTCCCCTTAAGGAACACTATTGTGGCTGCCAAACCCTAGCCTCCAAGGATCCTAGTGCCTTTAGTCCATGCTAGTCTTTGAGGGGTCAATAATGTGTTGGTCATTGCGCAGGTCATGCAATGTCCTATTATGATTGCTTCAGCACTAATTTGTGTGGAGTATCTTGCAAATAATTGCTCCTCCCCATCTTTAAGCTCTTACAATTTTATCATCCCCTCTTCTGCAAAATTCCCTGAGCTTCAGGATGGGGAGAGATTAGGCTGGCCTAGTTCTAGGTAGTTGATATAAATTCTCTGATGTTTTGAATTATGGTTTGTTGATTTTTTTTCAGTTTTGTTGCTCCTGCAATCCCCTTGGCTCCACCCTGATGGGTATCGGATGTCACCCCCTGGCCAGAGATAAAAAGCTGGTAAATTAGAGTATTGTTAGAAGAGTATATTCAAAGGTAAATGGAATACCAAACCCACCCAGCCTATCTTGAGACACTCATAGGTAAATCTATGTATTACCTACAGTAATTGCAAGGATTATGAACAGGAGGGATGGGGTTGGAGGGCCACACCAGAAACAAGGAGAGAAGTGACCATGTTACAGTAGAGAAAATAGGCCTCCATCAAGGACTGCAAGAAAGTAATGTGACACCTAGTTAAGTTCACAGACATTCGTTCCTGATCATTTACAACTAAGGGGGTATGAACTCACCAGAAGGGGAGGGCATATAGTCCTGCAGATTAAAAAGCAACCATTTTGCAAATGGGCGATTGACCCCTCCCATTGCCAAATGCCATATGACCCTGCGAGTCCACTTTTGGGTATAAGTATTACATCTACCCTTGAATGTGCTCTTATAATAAGACTCCAGTTTAACAGCTTTCTGTCTCTGGCCAGGGGGTGACATACAGTGCCCATCACGATGGAGTGAAGGGCATTACAGGAACAACAAAACTGCAAAAGAAAATCAACGAACCACTAGAACTTCAGAGACTCTATATCAACCACCTAGAACTAGGCCAGACTAATCTCTCCCCATCCTAAAGCTCAGGGACATTTGCGGAAGAGGGGGCGGTAAGATTGTAAGAGCAAAAGGATGGGAGGAGCAATGATTTGCAAGATACTACACACAAGTTAGGGCTGAAGCAATCATAATTGGACATTGCATGCTCGGTGCAATGTCCAACACACTATTGACCTCACAAAGTCTAGCATCTGCTAAAGGCACCAAGATCCTTGGAGGCAAGGGATCGACAGCCACAGTACTGTTCCTATGCTTAAGGGGAACACAGGAAAGGGTTCAGGGAAATGCCACTGGGTCCTTGTATATCATCGGAGAGGAGGGCCCAGAGGAGAGTCAGGCATGCACAAGAAAGGACTCTGGGAATTGGGGCAGGAGGCACGGGGGGATGGGGTGGGAGGGGTGAGGGGAGGGGAGCAGGGGGTTCGGGGAGGAGGAGGAGGGAGGGAGGGAACTGGTGTACCTATTAAGTTTGTATGAGGTGAAATAATAATAAAAAATGTAGAACCCCAGATCAGCCCAAAAGGGACCCGACTCCGACTCCCACCATCCAGCCGGAGCCGCACGCAGGGCGGAGGGACGAGGAGAACCTCCCCCTGCACCCGGGCCCCGCCCCAGCTGCCCTCGGGTTAAATAGCTCCACGCCCACGCCCCCATCCTCCCATTCCCCACCCTGCTCCACCTGTCAGGACGCGCGCCCTGTCCAGCAGGGCCTCACCCGCAACCTAGGTAAGCTCTGTCCCTGCCCACCCCCAGAACCCCAGGCCAAATAATTCAGTTTAGTGAAATTGAAAGATCTTAAGAGTTAAAACGACAATGCCAAAGTCAAAGTGCAAATCCATGAGAAGCAACACTCAAGTAAACAAATTTCCCACTGAAGGAATTAATCCCACAATGTTAGACTCCAACCAGAACAAACTCGTGGAAAAAGGCCAAGAAAGCCTGACCCAGGATAACAACTTTCAAAATATGATCATTACAATGTTCAATACTATGAAAGAGGAAATCAGGGAGGAATTACATAATCGAATCAATCGCTTTAAAGAAGAACACAACAGACATTTGGAGGAGTTGAGAAAAACAGTGCAAGAAACAAAAACTGGCATAGAGCAGTTAAAACAGACTCAAGCAGAGTTTAAAACTGAGCTACAAGACAAGTTATCTTCAACCCAGAACTCTACAGAGAGTCTTATCAACAGAACTAACGAAGCACAAAACAGAATTTCAGACCTTGAAGATAACGTGGGAGTACTAACCAGCTCAATGGAAGAGGTTGTTAAAGCCAAAAAGATACTTGAGAGAAATATCCAAGATAACGATAACGAAAATACAACTTACCAAAATCTCTGGAACACAATGAAAGCTGTTCTAAGAGGTAAGTTCATAGCTCTTAATGCCTACATCAAAAAAATGGAAACATCAGAAATAAATAACTTAACGATGCACCTTAAGGCTTTAGAGAAACTTGAGCATTCTGATCCCAAAAGTAGTAGAAGAGAGGAGATTAGCAAAATAAGGAGAGAAATATCTGAAATCGAGATTAAGAAAACGATAGAAAAAATCAACCAGTCAAAAAGCTGGTTCTTTGAAAAAATCAATAAGATTGATACACCCCTAGCTAAATTAACCAAAAGCAAGAGAGAGAAAACCCAAATTAACAAAATTAGAAATGAACATGGAGTAATCACTACTGATACCCAGGAAATCCAGAGAATTATAACATCATATTTCAAAAACTTATATTCAGTGAAGTTTGACAACACACAAGAGATGAATGAATTTCTAAGTGAACACATCTTACCTAAATTGGATCTGGAAGCTGTGAATTACTTAAATGGCCCTATAACATATAAGGAAATTGAAGAAGTAATCTCGAATCTTCCCACCAAAAAATGTCCTGGACCAGATGGATTCAGCACAGAATTCTACCAGACAATTAAGGAGTCAATAACACCAATACTCCTTAAACTGCTCCATCAAATAGCAAAGGAAGGAACACTACCAAATTCCTTCTATGAAGCTAATATCGTCTTAATCCCAAAACCTAATAAAGATTCACTTAAAAAAGAAAACTATAGGTCAATATCTCTGATGAACACAGACGCAAAGATTCTCAACAAAGTCTTAGCTAATCGGATTCAAAAACATATCAAAAAGATCATTCACAGGGACCAAGTAGGCTTCATCCCCTTCACGCAAGGTTGGTTCAACATACGAAAATCAATAAATGTAATTCATCATGTAAACCAGTCCAAAGTCCAAGACCACATGATACTCTCGATAGACGCAGAAAAAGCCTTTGACAAGATCCAACAGCCTTTTATGATCAAAACGCTAGAGACAGTAGGAATGGAAGGAACCTTTATCAATATGATAAAAGCTGTATACAACAAGCCCACAGCAAGGATTATGCTCAATGGGGAACAATTGGAAGCATTCCCACTTCGATCAGGAACTAGACAAGGCTGTCCACTCTCACCACTTCTATTCAATATTGTACTTGAAGTCTTAGCTGAAGCCATAAGACAAACAAGGGACATAAGAGGGATTCAAATCGGTCAAGCTATCCTTATTTGCAGATGACATGATCTTATACCTGAGGGATCCCAAAAACTCCACCAGGAAGCTCCTGGAACTAATACAGAAATTCAGCAGGGTGGCAGGATACAAAATAAATGTGCAAAAATCAGAGGCCTTCCTATATGCCCAGAATGAAAGAAGTGAAAAAGCCCTAAGAGAAACAATCCCATTTACTGTAGCCCGTAAAAAAATGAAATACATTGGTATAAACCTAACCAAGGAGGTAAAAGTCCTTTACAATGAAAACTTTAAAACCCTAAAGAAAGAAATTGCTGAAGACATCAGAAGGTGGAAAGACCTCCCATGCTCCTGAATTGGCAGAATCAACATCGTAAAAATGACCATCCTACCAAAGGCAATATACAAATTCAATGTTATACCAATTAAAATCCGTAAGCAATTCTTTAAAGAAGTTGACCAATTAATCTCAAAATTCATTTGAGGGCACAAAAGACCCAGGATAGCAAAGACAATCCTGAGTAACAAAAACACTGTTGGAGGTATTACGATACCGAACCTTAGTCTATATTACAAATCCATAGTTATAAAAAACAGCCTAGTATTTGCACCAAAATAGACACACAGATCAATGGATAAGGGTTGAGGACCCAGATATAAGCCCACAAAAATACAGCCATTTGATCTTCGACGAAGGGGCCCCAAGAATCCAATGGAAAAAGAACAGCATCTTCAACAAATGGTGCTGGCAAAACTGGATCTCTCCATGCAGAAGATTAAAGCTGGACCCGTACTTGTCACCATGTACAAGACTTAATTCCAAATGGATCAAGGACCTTGATTTAAGGCAGAGACTGTAAAAACCATAGTTGAAAGGATAGGGAACTCCCTCGAGCTGATTGGGCTAGGCCAACATTTCCTAAACAGACATCCAATGGCACAGTCACTGCTACCAACTCTCAACAGTTGGGATCTTGTGAAATTAAAGAGCTTCTGTTCAGATAAAGAGATTGTAACATGAGCTCAATGGCAACCCACAGAATGGGAGAAAATCTTCACTAACCACATATCTGATAGAGCTCTACTGTCCAGAGTGCACAAAGAACTTAGAAAACTAAACATCAAGGAAACCAATGGCCCAATTAAAAAATGGGCCCTGGAACTTAAAAGAAACTTTACCAGGGATGAAATTAAAATGTCTAACAAATATCTTAAAAAATGCTCCACTTCTTTATCCATCAGGGAAATGCAAATCAAAACTTCCCTGAGATATCATCTCACCCCGGTCAGGATGGCAAAAATCCACAATACAAACAACAACAAGTGCTGGAGAGGATGTGGAGAGAGGGGAACTCTCCTACATTGCTGGTGGGAATGCAGGCTCATACAGCCATTCTGGCGAGCCGTCTGGAGATTCTTAAAGAAATTAAAGATTGAAATGCCATATGACCCTGTGATTCCACTTTTGGGAATAACCCCCCATGCAGCAGAGGTTCGCCTCGATAGCACAAGCACGACTATGCTCATAGCAGCACTGTTTACAATGACAAAGTCATGGAATCAACCTAAATGTCCAACAGTTGACGAGTGGATAAGGAAACTGTGGTACATCTATACAATGGAGTACTACTCAGCCATCAAAATGATGAATTACTGGAATTTGCTGGGAAATGGATGTCATTAGAAACAATTATATTAAGTGAAGTATCCCAATCCCAGAAAGTTAAGCACCGTATGTACTCCCTAATAAGAGGCTCCTAGTACCAAACTCACCCAGCCCACATTGAGACACTCAAGGATAAACCTATGTAATACGGTAATTGCAAGGATTGTGAACAGGAGGGATGGGGTTGGAGGGCCACACCAAACACAAGAAGAGAGGGGACCATGTTAAAGCAGAGAAAAGCGACCTCCAAGGAATGCAAGTAAGTAATGTGACACCTGGTTAAGTTCACAGACATTCGTTCCTGATCATGTACAACTGAGGGGGTATGATCTCACCAGAAGGGGAGGGCATATAGTCTGGCAGATGAAAAGTGATCATTTTGCAAATGGGTGACTGATCCCTCCCTCATCGAGGCTTCCTGCTTTTATTACATCTACCCTTGAATGTGCTATTATAACAAGACTCCAGTTTAACAGTTTTTTGTCTCTGACCAGGGGGTGACATACAGTGCCCATCAGGATGGAGTGAAGGGCATTGCAGGAGCAGCAAAACTGCAAAAGAAAATCAACAAACCACAATCCAGAACTTCAGAGACTCTATATCATCCACATAGAACTAAGCCAGCCTAAGCTCCCCCCATCCTGAAACTCAGGGACATCTGCGGAAGAGGGGGCGGTAAGATTGTAAGAGCAAAAGGATGGGGGGAGCAATGATTTGAAGAGTCTCCACACTAGATAGGGCTGAAGCAATCATAATAGGACTTTGCATGCCCTGCGCCATGTCTGTCACACTATTATCCTCACAAACTCTAACATCGGCTAAAGGCACCAAAATCCTTGGAGGCAAGGGATTGATGGCCACAGTAGTGTTCCTATGCTTAAGGGGAACACGAGAAAGGGTTCAGGGAAATGCCACTGGGTCCTTTTATGTCATCGGAAAGGAGGACCAAGAGGAGAGTTAGGCATACATAATAAAGGACTCTCTGGGAATTGGGGGGGAGGCACTGGGAGATGGGGAGGGAGGGAGGGGGAGCAGGGGGTTCAGGGAGAGGAGGAGAGGGGAAGGGAACTGGTCTACCTATTAAGTTTGTATGAGCAGAAATAACAATAAAAAATGTTAAAAAGAAAGAAAAAAAAGAAGAAAAAAAAGAAATGCTGGAAGGAATTTATAGTAATTTAGAAGACTTTATAATAGCAAAACTTATTACAATAAAACAAAGGTAATAATCAAAAAAAAAAAAAAGATACTCCACACAAGTTAGGGCCGAAGCAATCATCATAGGACTTTGCATGACCTGTGCAAAGTCCAACACATTATTGACCCCTCAAGTCTAGCATGGACTAAAGGCACTAGGATCCTTAGAGGCATGAGATTAACAGCCACAATAGTGTTCCTATACTAAAAGGGAACACAAGAAAGTGTTCTAGGAAATGCCACTGAGTCTTTACACCTTATCAGAGAGGAAGACCCAGAGGAAAGTGTGACATACACATACACAGGCTGTGAGTCTTACAAAGCAATTCTTTAAAGAATTTAACCATCCAGGGATGGTGGGGAGGAGGCACTGGGAGATAGGGAGGGAGGGGGGAGAAAGGAATGGGAAAAGGGGGGAGGGAGCAACAGAGTCCAGGAAGGGATTCCGGGAGGGAGGAGACTGGTGTACCAATTAAGTTCATATTAGCGTAAATAAATTTAAAAAAAAAGAAATAGGGCTGGAGAGGTGGCTCAGGGGTTACGCCTCTGCCTTGCAGGCAGAAAGTCCTGAGTTCGGATCCTAGACCCCACGTATAGATGCCAAGCGGAAGTGGGGGCAGCCTGCGCTTCTGGTCCTGGTAGGGCAGAGCCTGTGAATCCCTGGGCAGAGTAAACAAGGAGGAGATGGATGCGGTCCATGGTGGTTCCCGAATTCGTCCGTGGTTCTACACACACACACACACACACACACACACACACACGCACGCACGCACGCACGCACACACACACACACACACACACATACACAATTGAATAAAAATAAAAAAAAGAAATGAAAATGGAGTTATCACTACTGATAGCCAAGAAATTCAGAGTATTATAATGTCATATTTCAAAAACTTATACTCTGTGAAATGTGACAACACAAAAGAAATGGATGAATTCCAAAGTAAACACAACTTGCCTAAATTGAATCAGGAAGTTTTGAATTATTTAATAATCCTATAACATATGAGGAAATCGAGGAAGTAATCTCGAATTTTCCAACCAAAAAATGTCCTGGACCAGATGGATTCAGCACAGCATTCTACCAGACATTTAAAGTGCTAATAACACCAATACTCCTTAAACTGTTCCATCAAATAGCAAAGGAAGGAACACTACCAAATTCCTTCTATGAAGCTAATATCATCTTAATCCTAAAACCTAATAAAGATACACTTCAAAAAGAAAACTATAGACCAATCTCTCTGATGAACACAGATGCAAAGATTCTCAATAAAGTCTTAGCAAATTGGATTCAAAAACATATCAAAAAGATCATTCACGGGGACCAAGTAGGCTTCATCCCAGGCACACAAGGTTGGTTCAACATACATAAATCAATAAATATAATTCACCATATAAACCAGTCCAAAGTCCCAGACCACATGATACTCTCGACAGATGCAGAAAAACCTTTTGAAAAGATCCAACAGCCTTTTATCATCAAAACCATAGACAGTTGGAATGGAAGGAACCTTTATCATTATAATAAAATAGTACAATAAACCAATAGCAAGGATTATACTCAATGCGGAAAAACTTGAAGCATTCCTGCTTCAATCAGAAACTAGACAAGGCTCTTCACTCTAAGCACTTCTATTAAATATTGTACTTGAAGTCTTAGCTGAAGCCATAAGACAAGAAAGGGACATAAAAGGGATTCAAATCAGCAAGGAAGAAGTCAAGTTATCTCTATTTGCAGATGAAATGATCTTATATCTGAGTGGTCCCAAAAACTCTACCAGGAAGCTCCTGGAACTAATACAGAAGTTCAGCAGGGTGGCAGGATACAAAATAATCATACAAAAATCAGAGGCCTTCCTATATGCCCAGAATGAAAGAAGTGTAAAAGCCCTGAGAGAAACAATCCCATTTACTATAGCCCCTAAAAAAATGAAATACCTTGGTATAAACCTAACCAAGGAGGTAAAAGACCTTTACAATGAAAACTTTAAAACCCCTATAGAAAGAAATTACAGAAGACACCAGAAGGTGGCAAGACCTCTCATGTTCCTGGATTGGCAGAATCAATATCGTAAAAATGACCATCCTACCAAAGGCAATATACAGATTCAATGCTATACCAATCCAAATCCCAAAGCAATTCTTTAAAGAAGTTAACCAAACAATCTCAATATTCATATGAGGCATAAAACACCCAGGATAGCAAAGACAATCCTGAGTAACAAAAACACTGCTGGAGGTATCACCATACCAAACCTTAATCTATACTACAAATCCATAGCTATAAAAACAGCCTGGTATTTGCTCCAAAATAGTCACACAACTCAATGGATAAGGGTTGAAGACCCAGATATAAGGCCACACAATTACAACCATTTGATCTTTGACAAAGGGGTCCAAAAAATCCAAAGGAAAAAGAACAGCATCTTCAACAAATGGTGCTGGCAAAACTGGATGTCCACATGCAGAAGGATTAAATCTGGACCAGTGCTTGTCACCATGTACAAGACTTAATTCCACATGGATCAAGGACCTCAATATAAGGCCAGAGACTATAAAAATCTTAGTTGAAAGGGTAGGGAACTCCCTCGAGCTGATTGGACTCAGCCAACAGTTCCTAAACGGAAATCCAATTGCATAGTCACTACAACCAACACTCAACAGATGGGCTCTTATGAAATTAAAGAGCTTCTGTTTTTACTCTCCAGTTCTGAGTGTGCTTCCTTCCAAAAATCAACCATGGCTTTTTAAAGAAGGTCTCAAAAGTCAGTCAGTGCTGTGCTCTTTTCAGACATTTAGCTTCCTGGTGCTAGTCTGTGGCTCTTCCTTGATGGGGATATGTATTCCCAGGCAGGCTGTGAGTCTTACAAAACCTTCAGTTGTTGGTGAAACCTTATATTCAATATTTTAGCTTCTTCCTTTCCTATTTATATTCAGTTTATCTTCCTCTATTTCCTTATGTTCTTGACTTCTATTCAGGACTTCAAGTACAAAGTTGAATAGGAGTGAAGACAGTGAATATCTTTCTCTCATTTCTGATCTAAGTTAGAATGCTGTAAGTTTTCCCCCATTTAGAATGATGTTTGTTTCAGTTTTTTGTATGTAGTCTCTATTATATTGAGACATGTCTCCTCCATTCTTCTCTCCAAAGCTTTTGTAACAAGGAGATGCTGAATTTTTTCAAAGGCTTTTTCTGCATATATTGAGAGGATCATATGATTTTGGGTTTTGTGTATGTAAGTATGCTGAATCACATTTATTGATTTACATGTGCTAAATCATTCTTGCCTCCCAGGAGTGAGTCCAACTTGATCATGTTATATGACCTTTCTGAAATGTTTCTGGATACAGTTTCAAGTATTTTTTGAGCCTTTTTACATATGTGTTCATTGATAAGATTTACCTGTAATTTTGTTTATTTGATATGTCTTTCTTTTGTTTTGGAATCAAAGTAATACTGGCTTCATACAAAGAGTTTGGGAGTAATCATTCTTTCTCTGTTTTATGTAGCACTTTGGGGAGTAGTGGTGTTAGTTCTATGAAATTCTGGTAGAATTCTGCACTGAATCCATCTGATCCAGATTTCTTTCTGTTTTTGGTAGACTTGCAATATCTGTTTTAATCATATTTAAATTATCTTTTTTATCTTGAGTCAATTTTGGTAAGTTATATGTACTGAGGAATTCATCTATTTCTTTTTAATTGTTCAATTGACTGGAGTATGAATTTTCTGAATATAACTTCTGGATTTCTCTGGTATTTGCTGCAACTTTTTCCCTTTTCATTTCATATTTTATTGCTTTGACTGTTCTCTCTTTTTCTTTTGGTTAATGTGGCTTAGGGTCTGTCAATCTGGTTTACCTTCTTTAAGAAGCAGCTTATTCCCTTCCTTCCACTCTGCCACCCGGGACACGCACGCCCGGTCCAGCCGGGCCTCACCGCTTGACCTAGGTAAGCTCCCTCCCCGCCCACCCCCAGAACCCCAGACCGCCCAAGGGACTCAGCTCCTCCCGCCATCCTGCCAGAGCCACTGCACAGAGGTCTGGGAGGAGGAGGACACACCCCTGCGCCCGGGCCCCGCCCCCAGGTCCCAAAGGTTAAATAGCGCCCCGCAGATGCCCAGTCCTTCCTTCCACCACTCCGCCACCCAGGACATGGGGTATCCAGCCTGGATTCACCTCAACCTAGGTAAGTTCCCTCTTCGCCCACCCCCAGAACCCCAGGCCAAATAATTCAGTTTAGTGAAAAACGCACAGAAATTGAAAGAAGATCTTAAAAGTTAAAACGACAATGCCAAAGTCAAAGTGCAAATTTATGAGAAACAACACTCAAGTAAACAAATCTCCCACTGAAGGAATTAATCCCAAAATGTTAGAATCAAACCAGAACAAACCCATGGAAAATGGCCAAGAAGGACTGACCCAGGATAACGACCTACAAAATAGGATCATTACCATGTTCAATACTATTAAAGAGGAAATCCAGGAGGAATTAAATAATCGAATCAATCACTTTAAAGAGGAACACAACAAACACTTGGAGGAGTTGAGAAAAACAGTGCAAGAAACAAAAACTGGCATAGAGCAGTTAAAACAGACTCAAACAGAGTTTAAAACTGAGCTAAAAGGCAAGTTATTTTCAACCCAGAACTCCACAGAGAGTCTTATCAGCAGAACTAATGAAGCAGAAAACAGAATTTCAGACCTTGAAGATAAAGTAGGAGTATGAACCAGCTCAATGGAAGAGGTTGTTAAAGCCAAAAAGATACTTGAGAGAAATATATAGGAGATATGGGACACCCTAAAGAAGCCTAACATGCGTATTCATGGAATACCAGAGCAAGAATCTCAAAATAACACCCCTGAGGAAATTTTTCACACTATCATCAAGGAAAACTTTCCTCATATAAAAAAAGAGAGACCCATCCATATACAAGAGGCATTAAGCACCCCAAACAGATGCGACCAAAACAGAAGCACACCACGGCAAATAATAGTTAAAAGACTCCACATTCAAGATAAAGAACTGGTGCTGAGAGCTTCAAGGGAGAAAAAACAAGTCACTTTTAAAGGTAAACCTATTAAAATAACAAATGACTTCTCAGTCAAAACAGTAAAAGCAAGAAGAGCTTGGAGAGACATACTTCAACTATTGAATGAGCAAAAATGTCAATCCAGGCTGATTTACCCTGCAAAATTATCCATCATGATCGAGGGAGAAAGAAAAATCTTCCAGCACAAAGACAACTTGAAGGGATACATGTCCACCAAACCAGGCCTTCAAAAAATGCTAGAAATGATACTCAAGCTTGAAGAAAAAAACAGGCATATCCAGGAGAATAGAAGGCAAGTATAACACCATTAAGAGCGAAGCAATATACTTATAAAAACTACTAAACCTAATAAATGTCTGGAATTAAAAATAGTTTCTCCATTATAACGCTAAATGTTAATGGAATTAACTCGCCGATCAAGAGACACATATTACAAATTTGGATTAAAAATCACAATCCATCAATCTGCTGCCTGCAGGAAACCCATCTCACCACAAAAGATAGGCATGCCCTAAAAATAAAAGGCTGGTCAACAATTCTACAAGCTAATGGAAGCAGAAAACAGGCAGAGGTAGCCATTATGCTATCAGACTAAGTGGACTTCAAACCAAAGAAAATTATAAGAGACACGGATGGATACTACATTTTAGTCACACGTGCAATTCACCAGGAAGACTTCACAATACTGAACATATATGTAACCAATACGGGCTCCTACACATTCGTTAAGAAAACCCTACAGCGCCTAAAGCAAGAAATCAACCCCCAAACGATAATTCTTGGGGACTTCAACACCGCCCTCTCAACATGGGATAGATCAACAGGTCAAAAGCTTAACAGAGACACTTTGGAACTTAATTAAACCCTGAAAGAAATGGACCTTACAGATCTCTATCGAACTTTTCACCCACATACCAAAGAGTACACATTTTTCTCAGCAGCACACGGAACTTTCTCCAAAATAGATCACATATTGGGCCACAAAATGAATCTACACATATACAAAAGAGTTGAAATTCTAACCTGTGCCCTATCAGACCACCATGGCCTAAAGCAGGACATCCACAACACAACAAATAAGAGAAAATACACTGACTCCTGGAAACTTAACAATATGATGCTGAATGAGAACTGGATTCAGGAAGAAATTAAAAAGGAAATTCAAGATTTCCTGAAAGCAAATGATGATGGAAATACAACTTATCAAAATCCCTGGGACACAATGAAAGCTGTTCTAAGAGGTAAGTTCATAGCTCTTAATGCCTACATCAAAAAAATGGAAACATCAGAAATAAATAACTTAACAATGCAGCTTAAAGCTTTAGAGAAACTAGAGCAATCTGATCCCAAAAGTACTAGAAGAGAGGAGATTAGCAAAATAAGGGGAGAAATATCTGAAATCGAGATTAAGAAAACGATAGAAAAAATCAACCAGTCAAAAAGCTGGTTCTATGAAAAAATCAATAAGATTGATCCACCCCTAGCTAAATTAACCCAAAGTAAGAGAGAGAAAACCCAAATTAACAAAATTAGAAATGAACATGGAGTTATCACTACTGATACCCAAGAAATCCAGAGAATTATAACATCATATTTCAAAAACTTATACTCTGTGAAGTTTGACAACACAAAAGAGATGAATGAATTTCTAAGTAAATACAACTTACCTAAATTGAATCAGGAAGGTGTGAATTATTTAAATAGTCCTAGAACATATAAGGAAATTGAAGAAGTAATCTCGAAACTTCCCACCAAAAAATGTCCTGGACCAGATGGATTCAGCACAGAGTTCTACCAGACATTTAAGGAGTTAATAACACCAATACTCCTTAAACTGTTCCATCAAATAGCAAAGGAAGGAACACTACCAAGTTCCTTCTATAAAGCTAATATCGTCTTAATCCCAAAACCTAATAAAGATTCACTTAAAAAAGAAAACTATAGGCCGATCTCTCTGATGAACACAGACGCAAAGATTCTCAACAAAGATTTAGCAAATCGGATTCAAAAACACATTAAAAAGATTATTCACGGGGACCAAGTAGGCTTCCTCCCCGGCACACAAGGTTGGTTCAACATACGCAAATCAATAAATGTAATTCATCATGTAAACCAGTTCAAAGTCCAAGACCACATGATACTCTCGATAGATGCAGAAAAAGCTTTTGACAAAATCCAACAGCCTTTTATGATCAAAACGCTAGAGACAGTAGGAATGGAAGGAACCTTTATCAATATAATAAAAGCTGTATACAACAAGCCCACAGCAAGGATTATGCTCAATGGGGAACAATTGGAAGCATTCCCACTTCGATCAGGAACTAGACAAGGCTGTCCACTCTCACCACTTCTATTCAATATTGTACTTGAAGTCTTAGCTGAAGCCATAAGACAAACAAGGGACATAAGAGGGATTCAAATCGGCAAGGAAGAAGTCAAGCTATCCCTATTTGCAGATGACATGATCTTATACCTGAGGGATCCCAAAAACTCCACCAGGAAGCTCCTGGAACTAATACAGAAATTCAGCAGGGTGGCAGGATATAAAATAAATGTGCAAAAATCAGAGGCCTTCCTATATGCCCAGAATGAAAGAAGTGAAAAAGCCTTGAGAGAAACACCCCATTCACTATAGCCCCTAAAAAATGAAATACCTTGGTATAAACCTAACCAAGGAGGTAAAAGACCTTTACAATGAAAGCTGTAAAACCCTAAAGGAAGAAATAGCAGAAGACACCAGAAGGTGGACAGACCTCCCTTGTTCCTGGATTGGCAGAATCAACATCATAAAAATGACCATCCTACCAAAGGCAATATACAAATTCAATGCTATACCAATTAAACTCCCAAAGCAAGTCTTCAAAGAAGTTGACCAAACAATATCAAAGTTCATATGGAGGCACAAAAGACCCAGGATAGCAAAGACAATCCTGAGTAACAAAAACACTGCTGGAGGTATCACCATACCAAACCTAAGTCTATATTACAAATCCATAGTTATAAAGACAGCCTGGTACTGGATCCAAAATAGACACACAGATCAATGGATAAGGATTGAAGACCTAGATATAAGCCCACAAAATTACAGCCATTTGGTCTTTGACAAAGGGGCCCAAAGAATCCAATGGAAAAAGAACAGCATCTTCAACAAATGGTGCTGGCAAAACTGGATCTCTCCATGCAGAAGATTAAAGCTGGACCCGTACTTGTCACCATGTACAAGTCTTAATTCCAAATGGATCAAGGACCTTCATTTAAGGCCAGAGACTATAAAAACCATAGTTGAAAGGATAGGGAACTCCCTCGAGCTGATTGGGCTAGGCCAACATTTCCTAAACAGACATCCAATGGCACAGTCACTGCTACCAACTCTCAACAGTTGGGATCTTGTGAAATTAAAGAGCTTCTGTTCAGATAAAGAGATTGTAACACGAGCTCAAAGGCAACCCACAGACGGGAGAAAATCTTCACTAACCACACATCTAATAGAGCTCTACTGTCCAGAGTGCACAAAGAACTTAGAAAACTAAACATCAAGGAAACCAATGGCCCAATTAAAAAATGGGCCCTGGAACTTAAAAGAAACTTTACCAGGGATGAAATTAAAATGTCTAACAAATATCTTAAAAAATGCTCCACTTCCTTAGCCATCAGGGAAATGCAAATCAAAACTTCCCTGAGATATCATGTCACCCCAGTCAGGATGGCAAAAATCCACAATACAAACAACAACGAATGCTGGAGAGGATGTGAAGAAAGGGGAACTCTCCTACATTGCTGGTGGGAGTGCAGGCTCATACAGCCACTCTGGCGAGCCGTCTGGAGATTCTTAAAGAAATTAAAGATTGAAATGCCATATGACCCTGCACTGTTTACAATGGCAAAGTCATGGAATCAACCCAAATGCCTAACAGTTGGCAAGGAAATGTGGTCATTTATACAATGGAATACTACTCAGCCATTAAAAAAGATGAATTAATGAAATTTTCCAGGAATGGCCACTGGGTCCTTGTACATCATCGTTGAGGAGGGCCCAGAGGAGAATCGGGCATGCACAAGAAAGGACTCTCTGGGAATTGGTTCGAGAGGCACTGGGGGATGGGGAGGGACGGGGGAGGGTTGGAGGAAGAGGGGGTTGGGGGGGAGGAGGAGGGAGGGAGGTAACTGGTGTACCTATTGCGTTTGTATGAGGTGAAATAATAATAAAAATTTATTAAAAAAAGAAGCAACTTATTGTTTCATTAATGTTTGTATTGTCTTTGTCAGTTTCAATTCGTTGATTTTTTCCAGGATGTTTGATATTTATTCCTATGTATTGATTTAAGGATTGGCTTATTCTTTTTTTAACATTTTTTGTTATTATTTCTGCTCATACAAACTTAATAGGTACACCAGTTCCCTCCCTCCCTCCTCCTCCACCCGACCCCCCTCCCTGTTATGTTTCTTTCTTGACCAATTCCACATGCAAACTTCCATGAATTTTTGTGCATTTTGTTGCTTTCTTTGTAAATGTCTACCTTTATTCCTTGGTGGTCAGACAGCATACATGGGAAGATTTCAATTTGTTTTATGTTTATGGAAACTTGATTTGTGTACTCGCACTTAGTCTATTTTTGAGATTGTTCCATGGGCTGCTGAGAAGATTATGAATCCCTTAGTGTGGACTGTTCTGTAGGAAACTGTGAAATGAATTTGATTTATGGTTTCATTTAACTCCAAATATGTCTCTGTCTAGTTTTTGATCAGTTGACCTGTGTAATGGTGTAAGTGTGGTATTGAAGTCGCCTACTTTCACTGATTGTATTGATTATCTGTTTTGCCTACTGTAGCATTTGCTAATGAATTTGGTCCTTGTATTTACCACCTACCTCTTTAGGATTGTAGTAGACTTCTTTTGGAATGTTCTTAAACTAGGAGCTATTGTCCATTTTTATCTCTCGTTTTGCTTTAGCTCTAAGTTTATTTTTCTGACATTAAGATGACATCTCCTGCTTGTTTCCTGTTTCGATTTGCTTGAAGTACCTTTGACTATCCTTTCATGTGGAGGTAATGTCTATCTTTCATGGTGAGATGTGTTTCTTGAAGGTGGATTATGGATGGTTTATGATGTTTGAACCTAGCTGTAAACCTGTGTCTCTAAATTGGGGAATTGAACCCACTGTTATTTAAAGTCATTATCGAAAAGTGTTTAATGGTCCTAGACACTTTGACAATCTTGTGGTGTTTGTTTTCTTTCTTAGTCCCACATTCAGCTGTTATCACTAATGTACACATTTGGTGTGCAGTCTCTCATAAGTTGTGGGTTTTTTTTTTTATTCTTGGTATTTGGTTGTCTATATGCCTCTTCAATATGGATGAGAAACTCTTTTCTGAGGTCAGGGAAATTTTATTCTATTATCTCAATTATTCGTTTATCTTGTGTCTGTCTCTGGGTTATCTATGAGCCATATGTTTGATCTTTTGATGGTATTGCAGAGTTCCTGAATGTTCCATTCAGACATGTTTTTCATTTTAATAGTTTCTTTGATTGGCTTATCAGCTTCTATTTTTTTATGTTCTTCTGTTGTGATGTGGGCATCTGGGTTTAGATTATTGCTTATTTTCCATCACTTAAATTATTTGCTTGTGTCTTGTGCATGAGTTAGGGTTTCCATTTGTGTATGTTGCTTTTAGGTGAGGTAGATGTTAAAGTTCTACCTGAAGTCACTGGTTGATGATTGTATGGTGGGATGATTGACTTCTCTCTGGGATGCTACATTTCAACACTTGGGTAATATTAATAGGTTCTGTGGTTTTTTCTATATTACTTATTAGATATTGCTGAATTTACTGGAGACAAAAGACAATGATCAAAATGCTCTCTACTTGTAGATATATAGATGCTTCTGAGTTGAGTTTTCTGAAGTTACTCTTTGGCTGTCTTGTTAACTGGAAACCTTTTCTCTATTCACTCTTGAATTTTGGTATTTTATGGTATCTTCTATCTAAACATATATTTTTGTGTGTATGTGATGTGCCAGGTAGTGAAGGACATAGGGTTGTTGGTGGATGGAAAGGGTGTAGCAAGGGAGAGCCTGGTCAGGCAGATTCCTGGGATCTCACCTCTGACCAGGTAGGCTGAGCACAAACTTACCAAAATTGTAGGGATTGCACAAGAGGGGAGGGCAGAGTCAGGCAAGCTTCTGGGAGTTCAGTTCTGACGAGGCAAACGGACAAGCTGCTTTACTTAAGCAGTGGAGAACACACATCAGGGAAGGGCAGTGTCAGGCAGGGTCCTGGGACTCAGCTCTGACAAAGCAGGCTGAAAACAATCTAAGCCTTGGATATCACACTGCAATGGACCAAACATTTCTTATCTAAGGGTAGTGTTTAGACGGCCGTTTACTAGCAGGTTAGTTATTGCTAACATTAATTCATCTCTTCTTGTCTAATGTCTATTTTTCCCCTCCTTGGTAGTTTGGACAGGTTTGCAGTACCAGGAATGTATTTACTGATAATAAGAGGAGGTTAAGAATACATTGAGAGCATAGTTGTTTATCCATAGGTCTTATATATCACAGTTCCTCCACTAGGATATTCTTACAAGAATTTTTAGCATTTTGAGGAACCTCAATACTCATTTCCAGAGTCATTTCACCAGGTTCATTCCTTCAAGTGTTTGTGAACATTTGCTATTTGTATTCTAAATCTTACCCATTATGAATGAGTAAGTTGAAATATTAATGTAGGTATAATTTGTACTTCCATTAGGACCAAGGATGTTGAATTATTTTTAATATATCTATTTATCATTGAATTTCTTTAATTCCAAATTCCCTTTTTAATTGGACTATTTACTTTCTTGATGTTTAATCCTTGAGTTCTTCACATGCTCTGAATATCAGTTGTCTGTCAGCTATAGTTAGAAAAAATTTTATCTGTTCCTCTGTGGTGCAGTAAAAGTGGACACTGTATTGCACTCAAGTGGAGATTTTGAAAATAGATATGCAGAGGCTGCTTGAGGTGCTCAGAGAGGTGCCCACAAAAGGTCTCTGCTACTCTACAAAGGTAAAAATATTCACCATCACCAACTGTCCCCACAGGAGAAGAAGATTTCAATTACAACCCTGCATGTATTTTATCATGATTGATGTGTAAGACTCCCAATGGCTCCTTTACCACAATACTATCACATGAGCCAGTAAACCAGGAGGGGTGTATTGATATTTTGTGACAAATATCTCCTGGGAAATAGCAAAATGCTTTGCAACTTTTTTCCTAGGAAGTGAAGGATTTACTGACCACAGGCAAGTATTGAGGTTCCTCAAAATGCTAAAAATTCTTGTAAGAATATCCTAGTGGAGGAACTGTGATATATAAGACCTATGGATAAACAACTATGCTCTCAATGTATTCTTAACCTCCTCTTATTATCAGTATCAAATTTTTGTTGAGTGCTCTTCACTGCTACCATAGTGACCTTATTATTCACTACATGAATATAACCATGTGGATATGACAGATATCTCAGGCTGTAAATTCAAAAATTCCTTCATAGAGATGACAGCATGCATTTAGGCCCTACTATTTATAGGTGGTTACTCAAGGGTGAAGGGAAAACATTTAAGAAGCTAGCAGTCTTCACAGGAGGATGTGCTACAGGCACACAATTTTATACACTTTGTAACTGTTTGGAATAAAATATGAGATAAAGAAGAAGACATTAAACTTTGCATGAGGAGACCAAAATTAAGGCAATCTGTGACTATACCACATTTGCAGGTTCAGGTAAGCTAGAGTTGAGTGACATGTCTTTGAAACAAACAAGGTCACAAGCAGACCAGGCATTTTATTTGATACTTTCATAGGCATTTGGCTGTAACTAAGAGCCAGTTTAAGAGCATTTGGAATTGTCAGGACCCTTCCTAAAGTGAGCTGCTACTCCCAGCACACTATCCAGTTAAATAATAATGAAATGAATATTTAGTATTGCAAATCTAACCACTGTCTTTAGCCTATCTTTATGTAAGACAATAAATAATTAAAAAGAGAAAAGTTTTGGATTCTACAGTGCTGCAACTGGCACCATTGAGAGTTCTATCCGTTCAAATTTTTGTTGAGTGCTCTTCACTGCTACCATATTGACCTTATTATTCACTACATGAATGTAGCCATGTGGATATGACAGATATCTCAGGCTGTAATAAATGTAATACGCACCTCCATGTTTTCTGGTTACACTGGTAACACTGGTCTGTGATGAAAAATGAAAGGAGTGAGGGTAGAGGACAATAATCATCAGCAAGAGCTCTTTCTTTTCTCTCCCTCTGTCTCCAGCCAGCAAGCCCTAGACTCCCTCACCATTCCTATCCACCTGGTACATTTGGGATATAATGTTCAAAACACACACATCAGTTAAACAGGATTGTCCCGTGAAAGGCTCTGTTGAGAATTCTTGCTACAAACCATTATTACAATGGTCCCTCACTGCTAATGTTAAAGTGAGCGGATTCTAAAGTACTGACTGGGACACATGGCAATAATGTACGTTTCTTGAAGTTCTCGTTATTCTCTTTTATTTAAATCGCACCTGCCTGTCTCACAGAACTCATAACCTGCTCCCTTCATTCCTTCCCAGCAGTGATTTGGATCTTCATGATTTTTATTCCCCTTCTCAGAATATCTCCAGTTAAGCTCCAACATCAGAAGACTACATGACTGAGAAATTCAGGTATGTCTTGTATTGTTTCAATGTCATTTACTTTGGTAAAGGTATAGATGACCACATAAACTTGGAGTATGACTGGGTTAGAGGAGGGAAATAATACTCTACTTATGCCATTGTGCCTGTCTGAGTCAGTCCTTTAATGATTTTTTAATTCTGCATCTCCTAAGGAATGGGTAAAGAAAAGGTTCTTTCATTAAAGTGTAAAGCAGCCACACAGTACAAAAAATGAGACTTTTGCATTGATGATGTGGCAGACAGACATCTCCCTCTAGAACAGCAATCTCGTTATTTTGAGAAGCAGATGTAAGCACAGGATCAATGTGTTCTGTATTGGATTCCCAGTGAACAGTTCTCAGGTTCAGATTGCAGCAAGTAAGACATTTTGCCCTTGGACCATAATTTAAAAAAGCATCATTGAGTGTGCATGACATCAGGATCCAAGTTGCCTGGATTGTAATCATGGCTTCCTACAAAGATGTCCTTTGTGCCCCCAAGCACATTTCTATACTCTCTGATTATTTTAATTTGTGAGACCATGCCAGTCAGTGTCTGCTTGCTTCTGCTCCATTCTCTTAACCTGATCAACAACTTCACAGTATTGTGAGTTTCTTCTAATGTTTAAGGAGACAATGCTAATGTTATCATTGTATTTGTGAATGGGCATAATGAATGGGTACAGTTATTACACTGAGTCAACGCTGAAATTAGCAAAGTGAGAAACAGAATGGTCAGATTCTTGAAGACTTCACTGTGCTGCTGACCTAGGCCTGTATTCAGAGCTACTAAACTGAATAATAAAGATCATAACATCAATGTTTTCCTCATCTAAATAACAAAACCAAAGATAAACTGAGAAACTTGATAAATTTCTTCTTTAAGAGAAAAGTATGCAACAAGTCATGGAGACACTGTTCATAGTTAACCCAACAATTATATAATCCAAGTTTTCCATCTGGAGCAAATGCTCAGTGTGTACCTGAAGGCATCTGTAGAATTCTCTTTGATTGCCAAGGAGCATCAAATTTTGCTTGTCCTGCATTTGCTGTCAATACTATTGTTAGGAGAGTGTCCCATCACTTCAGGCTTAAAGTTACATAAAAAAACTCTGAGAAGATACATAGCATTCACATCCATCAGGGATTCATGTTCAACATGTGTAAGTGAAGCACGAGTGACTGTAGATTTGTGAATCATTGGTGGTGAGGGGTACTTCGTAATTGACACCAATTTCACTATAGCATTGAGAATCAAAAAGGCAAGGACACATCTGCCAAGTAACAAATGGGAAAGTTTGATTCAGAACCAAGTTATTGACTGATTACAATACAGTCCAGGAAAATGCAAAACAAACAAACAAACAAACAAACAAACTAATTCTTAAATTCGTCCTTCAGTTCACATTCCAGAAGAGAGAAGAAGGACAAAGTGAACAAGGACGACTCAAATATGTAAAAACATGACCAACTTTCTGTGTACCTCTGCTGATAGATGTAGAATGATGGATGTTACAGGGAGAGAGTTCAGGTGAACACAAAGTCTGATTCTGTATAGCAAAATTTTCTCAGACCCCCCCCCCCGCTTCCTAGGGGTGCACTTCTTTTGGGAGGATGCACTCTATTTGGTAAGGCACATTACAGACAAGAAATAGCTGCTAGATGTGACTGTCAGGGTGTGAGCTCTACTGACTACAGGCAGCCCATGCTCCCTCTCTTTGTTCTTTATTTCTTGATTTGGCCCTGAAATATGTGTGACGATAGGAGGATATCCCTTATTAGACTACTCACTGCTATTGATAACA
Source organism: Typhlomys cinereus (assembly GCA_023101885.1). Taxonomy (NCBI): domain Eukaryota; kingdom Metazoa; phylum Chordata; class Mammalia; order Rodentia; family Platacanthomyidae; genus Typhlomys; species Typhlomys cinereus. The sequence goes on from JALPQD010000044.1 coordinate 5,099,949, forward strand.
ATTTGACACATCCAAGCACAGGATAAAAGTTATAATAAATGCAATTTTGAGCAGGATTATGTTTTTTGGATTGCCTTCCCCCCAGGTAGGCTTTCATCCATCTAGTCTGAATGCCCACTGCATGACTAATCTGAAGCAGGATTTGAATAAATCAACCAGGTAGTCAGACAGTGGCTCCTTTTCTCTTACATATGTCAGAAGACCTGCATCTGAAGTCCTCCTCTTCTTCAAGTACAACATCAAATGGGGAATTTATACCAAATTCATGCCAAAATTAGGTCATTTTACTTCTAGGTTCAATACACTAAAGAATTCTGGTAGAAATCAGGGGTTTTGTGTCTCAAGTTCTGAGTATGTACAGTTTGACTGCCCTTATCCCACATTAGAGTGAAGGTAATGAATCAATTTTAGCCCATGCATAGAGAAATCCAAAACACTAAAGTTTCCAAAATATACTTAACATAGCTCTTGACATTTTTGATTCCCTGCAGTACAGTGTTGAGGTGATCTGTAGAAGAAGGTATGCAGTATACAGACAAGGGGATTTCTAGAAGAATTCCTTATGACTCGTGACCTTCCTCAGAGTCCATGTGCCTGTGGAAGAATAGTAAACCAGGTCAAAGGCCTTACCTAAGTACTGATGCTAAATCCTAACAAATATTCACAGCTGGAATAAGAACAAATGCCTGGAGTATGAGCCACCCATGACCAGTAATGTCCTCCATGAGACTCCTCTAAATAGCCCCAAAAGTCTCTTTTATAGATCTCAGAGCAAGGAAGGATCCTTTATGACCACAAGTGTTCCACCTCTATTCTGAAATGTTTGCCTAGTAAGAGTCTTGGAAAGGGTATCCCTTGGTTCTAATGGCCAGTGTGTGACCACCACATGATCATCCTGCTCCTAAGGCTAGTCAGAGATGGGTGGTAAGTGGAAGTGTTTGGAATCTTCCATCTTTTGTGAGCCAACCAATAGGAAAGAATCTCCAGCAAGGAATGATTTGGAAGTTAGGCTGACTATGATTTTACAGGTATCAGAGACTCGTAGGTGTATTCCCCGAACAGAGTGGACATCTTTTTTAGGTAGTGGTTAACAAACTTAACCATGAACTGTGTAAACTAAATGAAATCCAACATAGTAATTATATAGCAACTAAATTTTTGCCCAGTTACTATTACACAGACTTCCTCCAGGGAGTGTGGTGTGCAGCTCTCATTTTTCCAATTTTCATAGTCTGTTATATAGAACACCATAACTCCTACTATGGAGTCCAGTACTCATTCATCCTATAATACTTAGTCCTTGCTAGGAAGTTTACTTTATTTTCCTGCCTAGGGTGTTCTGTTTTATATTTTCTCATTCACTTAAAGATGATTTGTTGACCACTGACAGTGCTGTATTCACCTGAATTTAATAAATAAGTTAAGCAATCGGATTGATTACATCCTGGCAATTGTCTTGTGCCAATGTGGGAAAGGAGGAAGATAATCATGTAATGCTGGCTGGCTTGGAGCTTGCTATGTAGACCAGCCTGCAAAAGGGCTTAGGGAAAACCTCTTTTGAGTCCATTCCAAGTGTTGGTATTGTAGGTTTGCATCAGCATAGGAAGACTAAGACACCAGGATTCACTTGGTTAATTAGTCCATGACTCCTGAGCCTGCACGGATTTCCTCATAGTTTCTAAGCCCCTGTGCTCCCAGTCACTATACATACCACTGGCTAGAGCAAAGGAATGAAACCTTCAAACCCTTCCACAAAGATCACAGAGGCAGAAAATTTGCATAGACACCCAATAATAACTCAATAGGTACTAGAATGTAGCAATCACCATAATGCCACAGAATGGAGGAAATCAATTCTCTTTACCTAAAACAGGGCACAACAAAATACAATGTGTCTGGTTTGACTCAGAGAAAATCTAGACCCAACAACTACTTGGGACCTAGGAGGTACAGCTAGACATTTCATAATAACTGTATTTCAATAGAAGGTCCGTGGTCCTTCTGAGAACATTCTTGCATGGAGATCCTGGCAAGGGGCTTTTATACACACCACAATAACCTATACACATTTGAAAGGACTGAACAAGAAATATGGAAAGTTCCTACTTAGGGGAAGACTTCTCTGCCTCATTTCTTCTTTTCAGAAGGAAGCACAAAGCCTCCATATTTCTATTTCTACTTATTCCACATTCCTATAGTTATGTGGTGTATCTTTCAGTGCTTGCTTGTCTGATAGCCTCTATAGCATGAAGCCTGGATGAGCAGCTCCTCACCACGTCTGTGCCTGCCACTCAGGGAGATGTGATTTCTGTGGGATTATAAATCAGGTTGAGAGAGGATAAAGGCTCACAAGGAAGACCAGAGGTCCAAGGGAAGCTAGGTCAGGTGACAGTATGGAGAGACTACCCTTCCCCATGAACACTCCTGCACTGACAAAAGCAGGTGCATTTGCACAGCTCATCTTCATAACTGGTGTAGACACTGTGCTCTGCCTTTCACAAACTTCTAGAAGGGGCTTGAGAAATAGGTAGGGGTTAAGACTCTGACTTGCAAGCACAAAGTCCTGAGTTCAGATACTGGATCCCATGTAAAAACTACCAGGCAGAAATGTCAGCAGCCTCCACTTCCAATCCTGGAAGGCAGAGCATGGGAAATTACAAAGCAAAGTGGAAAAGAAGTAGAAGCAATACAACAAGATTCCTGAAGTCACCCTTGAATCTCCACAGGTGCTCACAGTACTCCCAGATACACACTCACACACACACACACACACACACACACACACACACACACACACACACGTGCCCACAAAAAATTTAAAAAGCTTAAAATAAGACTTTTAGAAAATTTATGACTAAATATTTTGTAGCTAATTCATGAATTCATGAGTTTCAGGGCAGGATAACCTCTTGTCTTCAAGAAAGTCTCACATCACTTCTGGCTTTCAACTTGGCAAACATTTTGTCCTTTCTGTCCACTCAAATGTACAGTTATAACTTCCCAACAGCATTAACCTTGTTAAACAGTATAATATGCATCACTATCATATTCTCAGGCTAAAACTGTATTGGACCAATACATGCATGCCTGAATTTCCCCAGCAACTCCATGAAGAAGAGGCACTCAGAAGTCTGATGGTACTGAAAATGATTAGACAGTAGGATACACAAGGTAAAATCAAGATGACAGCATGACATCTCTGTCCTCATTATTGCTTTCAAAATCTGCATAGAGCATGAAGTCAAATTTATCTGCCACAACCCACTTCTCTGCTATCAAATTCTATTGCATTTTCTCTGCATCCTGCCCATAAATTCACAAATAGAGTTCAGGGGAAGAAGGGGATTTCTGTGGGACCCTGTTCACACTTGCACATGGGCAGGTCTATCACACAAGTATTGTCTTTCCAGAAAACTGTGATACCTAAACCATCTCTGGAAGGAAAGACCACCTCTAAGATGAGAACAATACTTGTAGGGAAGAGGCTATACTTGTGATCATGTCATCTCCTGGGAAACATTGCTTTTCTGCAGTGACATTAACATATTAACAACTTGTAGTAGGACTAGAACAGGCACAAGGAGAATGGCATCGCACTTTCACCAGACTGCTTAGTTATACACACCTAGCTACAGGACAAGAAGCAAAATATGTACATTAAATTAAGGGACATGACATTTACCTTACCAGACTTTGGTCTTAGTATGGCATTTTCTTGCTTTGTCTTTATGCTTCATTATAATGTTTATTCTGTGGTGAAATATTTAGTTTATTTCATTTGAAAAGCTTTAAAATAAAACATTTTGAACTTTTTGTATTTGTATTTATTTTAATTTAATTTTTACTTTGAACTTTTTTAAAAAGAGACTTTGGACTTTCAAAATATGGTTACTGAATTATTATTTAATATAGATATTTTAAATTTGAACTATGATATTTTGTGCTGAAATTTGAGAATATTAAAAACTAATTTGAATGTATCCTAACACAAATATGACACCTGTAGGAGCATGCATTGAATGGTAATAGTTTAAGAGTAATGTGATTTTATTATTTTTTATTATTAATTTATTTTTCTCTCATACAAACATAATAGGTACCTCTGTCTCCTCTCTCCCTCAACCCCTCCCTGGAGCTCCCTGTTCCCTCACGCCTTTTTCCTTTCCTTTCCCCCTCCCTCCCATTCTCCCAGTGCCCCCTCTCCCATCTCTGAAGCATCCTTTAATGTGTATATCAAACTTTCATCTGGGTCCTCCTCTCTGATGAGGCATAAGGACTCAGTGGCATTTCCTTGTGCTCTTTCTTGTGTTCCCCTTAAGTATAGGAACACCATTGTGACTGTTAATCCCTTGCTTCTAAGGATCCTAGTGCCTTTAGTCCATGCTAGATTTTGAGGGGTCAATGATATGTTGGTCATTGTGCAGATCCTGCAGAGTCCTATTATAATTGCTTCGGCCCTAACTTGTGTGGAGTATCTTGTATATCATGACTCCTCCTATCCTTATGATTGTAAGATTGTAAGAGTAATGTGATTTTAAACACATTACTTGTCAAAGTGACAAGGGACAGCCTGTGCTAACTAGACATATAGGTGTTAACTTGATAATTGAAAGCTTTGCTATTGGCATATCTTTGAGGGTTTAGTAGTTAACAAGACTTAATCAAACATACAGATTGTCTGATTGATGTGGAAAAACCCAGGCCATAGTATGTGGGACCATTCCATGGGTAGCTGTGTTTGATAGAGAAAGCTGGTTCATTTGTTTTGTGTTTGTGAGTATCCTTTGGTTGTCTTGCTGTGGAAAGTGAGGATTGCTACTCCCTCAGTAAATCTTGTGGATATCATGTGCTCAATTCCCTGGATTCTTGATATTGGCTGTGCTGCCTAGTTGAATTAAAAATTGCAATCAGACACTTGTAAGGGAGAAAAAAATGCTTATCCCCATAAGGTCCTTGGCTATGAATTTAACATAACTAATGAGCTCTCAACATACAGAGAAATAGGAACACATGACTATGTGTTTAGTTCTTTTCTTTTTCTTTGCTTTCTTTCTCCTTTTTTCTATTCTCTTTCCCTTTCTCCTCTTTCCTTTCCCTTCCTTCCTTCCTTTCTTCCTTCCTTCTCTCTTTTCAACTTTTTCTTTCCTTCTATCTCAATTTTTCCTATACATCATACTTATTGCCTACATTCAAATTACCTTTATCTAAGTCTCCAAATTAACTTTGAGTTGTCTAGGCCTAAGATTCTTCTTTGTAATATAGTGAGGAATGTTTGTTAGGTCAGAATCAAGGTCCACAAAATGATTAAGGGAATCCCTTAATTGGTAATGGTTTCAACATGAAAAATACCCATGTCCCCTTCCTGAGGTCCATACAAGGCTACCATTTTGACATTAGTGTCTTCTATTAGAAGCCTCCCTTCTCTTTTCACACAGAGAAACCCATCTCTCTGCACCAATACCCAGGAGTGTGGTTCCTCCCCGGTCATGGGTCTGAGAATTTTCTTCCTGCCATGTAAGGACACACAGGGGACAACTATTCCTACAGGGAGGCTTGTTTTTTTTTTCCCAACTGTGTTGGAAAGAGATCAGGGGACTGTCCATTTCCCTTGGGCCTATGTTTAGAGAATTTTCCAGAGCTGAGTCCTTTAAGCTAAGAGAGGGTTTCAGCTGCAGTTTTAAATTAAGTAAACAGATGGAGGTCTACACAGTGAGCCTTATTTGTGCTCTTCTTCATTACCTATTTGCATTTAGATTTAGAAAGAACCATAGTGTGACAAAAGAAAATCCAATGAAAACTTCAAGAGTAGAATAGTGGGCAGGATTCCCATTAGCCACTGGACATTAGTAGAATTCTACACTTTGCATCATGAATATAGGACTGCATAGAGAATCATCTAGCTTAGACTTGAGTCCATAGTAAAGTCCAAAGGTTCCAGGCAGTTTCCTGTGAAGTCACTATCATAATGGAGAATGATTGACTTGCCAAGCAGAAATCAGAGATTTTCTGTCTTTGATCTAAAGTTGAGTTGTTCAGGTTGCCTGGTCCCCACAGCTCAGGTGAGGTTATCCTCAGCCTCACATGGGGAAAAAAACTGGTCACAAGAGTAAGGAGGGTTCACAAAGTACCAGCTGTAATACTTGTAGGGAAGTAATTTTTTTTTTTATTTCCACTCATACAAACTTAACAGGTACACCTGTCCCCTCCCTCCCTCCAACCTCCCACCTCCCTGTGCCCCTCTCCCCTCCCCTCCCCCTTCCTTTCCCATCCCCCAGTTCCTCCCCCTCCCATCCCTGGAGCATCCTTTAATGTGCATGCCAAACTCTCCTCTGGGCCCTCCTCTCCTATGAGGTGCAAGGACCCAGTGGCATTTCCCAGAACCCTTCCTGTGTTCCCCTTAAGCATAGGAACACTACTGTGGCTGTCAATCCCTTGCCTCCAAGGATCCTAGTGCCTTTAGCAAATGCTAGACTTTGTGGGGTCAGTCGTGTGTTGGACATTGCACAGGACATGTAAAGTCCAATTATGATTGCTTCGGCCCTAACTTGTGTGGAGTATCTTGCATATCATTGCTCCTCCCATCCTTGTGCTCTTACAATATTACCTTCCCCTCTTCCGCAAATTTCCCTGAGCTTCAGTATGGGAGAGATTAGGCTGGCCTAGTTCCAGTTGTTGAAATAGAGTCTCTGATGTTCTGGATTATGGTTTGTTGATTTTTTTCCCCCAGTTTTGCTGCTCCTGCAATGCCCTTCACTCCATTCAGATGGGTATTGGATGTCATGAAGGGAAGTAATTTTATGCTGAAAGTGAAAAGTCCAGATTTCAGTGATCGCTCCAGGCTATTGTACTTGTCTGTCATCCAGAACCCTCTGGGAGTTAATACCACCACAATAAGGATAACACTCCCAGCATTACTGAGGACGAGTCCATGTAGCATCTGCCAACAAATTGTGTCCCAGATCTTAACACTTTAGTGTGATTGCTCTGCTAGCTTCCATAAGGCTGTTGTAGCACTCCATGATCATGTGAGCTGAAAATTAAATGTAGAAATGATGGTGCCTTTATAAAAAATGTCAACTGAGCCCTAGTGGAATGCTGAAAAACTTCATTCCTAGGTATTTGAATTATGAACTTTCAAGCAATGTTGCTGCGCAGAAATTTTCTTTATATGCTCAAAAATTGATGGCAAAAATCATACCCAGAAACACCTTGTCCTTAGGAAAGTTTACACTCTGCATGAGATGCATCCCAGACAAGCAGTGAATCTCCTTTGGTGATGGAAGGTAGAAGATGTTATATACACACAGAAATCAAACTTTTTCTGGAGAGAGAAAATAAAAGGCAAGCTGTGACTTTACATCACACCCATCACAAGCTGGTGGATATGAATCATAACTTCAGTGTTTTGTTTCTGAAACAAAGATACTGAAAGCTAAGAATGTAGTTCTGGCCAAGAAAAAGAAGAAATTTTACCTAATGGAACCATAACTGTTTGGTTGCAATTAAGAGCAAGTTTAACAAGTCTGTGCATTTTCAGAAACATTACTAAAGTCGCTGATGTTCCCAACAGAACTAGTCAGCATGTTTGCAAAAAAAATCCATATTTAACCTCATATTTAACATTGCTAACCTTAGCATTCTCATTTATCCATCATTTTCTTAAGAGGACAATACTGAAAAGAGAGAAACTGCTTGGATTCTACAGTGTTTCAACTGGAGTCATTGAAATTGTTTCCTATTTGTAATGGAGCTGAATATTCTGTACTGCCATCATGCTGATTTTATCATCCACAGCAGTAATGTAACCATCTAGATGTTGCAACAATTGATGTTGTCTACAGTTCCATCTGTTCTGTTTATACTACTTGTGGTAACCTGTGATGAGAAATAACAGGAGTGAATGTGAAGGAGCAAATATAAAATATTCTGAAGCAAAATGCCAAGGAAAGTGTTAATACCTACAAAAAAATGGAAAATTCAATAGCCCTTCCCCTACACACACACACACACACACACACACACACACACACACACACACGCACACACACGCACCCGCACACATGCATAAATGCAAACACAAAAAACTAGCAGGAAATTTTCCTGAGAAGAAGTTGATTCTCACTAGGATAAGGAGAAGGAATGAAGAACTGTAATATGAGGGAAAAATGGCAAAAAAATCCCTTCATATTCAGAAAAAAAGTCCAGTAACAAAAAATTTAAAACTTATCTATAGCCAAAGTTCATAAGAGCACTGCTCTATAGGTGTAAGAGCAAATGTTTAGAAGAAATATTACAGGCACATAATATATCCAGTTCAGAAAACAACTGCTGCAGTGGTCTCCCCATTGGAGCTTATAACTTACTCAGACACAGCATTTTCCCTAGCTTACAGTACCAAACAATAATCTTCTCCTACAGACTGATTCTGAATCTACTTGGAAATCTGTTGTTATACCTAGAATAGTCATAACACTAAAGTACCATCATGAACATCCTACCTGGCACATATCTGATGTTTTGCTAGAGTTTTCTAGTATCCAACAACTTAGATGAATACAATACATCTCTAAGATGGTTTATAGATGCCCTTTCCATAAAACAATCTCCCACAGGCTGCATGGATAAGTTAGTGGTTAGAGGACTTGCTATGCATGACACAGTGAAGGACATATATTAAAATTCCAATGATAAGAAAAGTAGATGGAGGTAGAAAAATCCATAACTCTCCATTCATAAGTTGGAAATTTAAGTTTCAACACAACTGCTCCAGGGTCAAATAAAGGCATCAGCTGATCTTGTGGATAATCACAGGCTTGTGCTCTTTATTTTCCACATATAAAAATACATGCAAGTCTTGTGTTTACAAAACCATGTATGGGTCTCTTTGTGAATTTATTGCAGTAATGATTTCAGAACATTGTAGCACTGGAACATGCTCCGTAGGTCAGGTCGACTTGAAGCTTGGAGTGATGTTCCTGCTTCAGGCCCTCCTTTGAGTGCATAGTTACAGGGGGTACATCTCCATACACCGCTCAATTTCATTTTGTAAAACAATTTGAATCTTTTCCTTATTTTTGAACATAAAAAGTTTTTTATTATATAAATACTGGCAATTATTTCCCTTTAAATCTTGCAACTTTATTACCTTTATCACAACTACTCCAAGTTCAAATACAGGCATCAGCTGGTACTGTGGCTAAATCATGTTTTGGTTACAGATATCTCTGCAGAGGGACATTTTAATTGTCTTCATTGGTAAACTATTGTGAATAAAGCTGTTGAGAACTTTTGTATACAGACTGTGTGTGGATGCATGTTTCAGTCTCTCTTAAACACAAAGAAGGAGAGTTGTTCTGCCATATGTTTCATTTCATAACACACTCTGACACTGACAGATTTCTGTCTTTTCTGTTTTGCTTTCCTTGTTGAAACAGGGTCTTATGCAGACCCAGCAGACTCATGCTCACTATATATGGGAGGATGAGCTCTACCATCATGTCCTCCTATCTTTCTCAGAGGGCTGGAATGGCAGACAGACAGTAAGATGCTGTTATATGTGACGTAGGAATTGGGCGGCAGGGATACTGGCATCCTAGGTGTGCAACATTCCAACTGAGACATGTACAGCATCAACAGGAGAGTTTTCTAAATCAACCATTCTTTTTTACACTGAAATCAACACCTTGCAAAAGTTTCTGTTGTCCTTAGTAATTACTCACAATGGGTATCACTAATTTATGCATTCTAACCACTTTCCATGGGTATGTACAGGAAAACTTTACTGTGATACTTAACTCTCAAGTTTTGAAGTGTGAGTTGTCCTCACAGGCTCATGTATTTGAATCCTTAGTTCTTGTTTGGAAAGGTGATGGTACCTTTAGGAGGCGGACCATTGATGAAGGAAGGCATGTAACAAGGGGTGGGTCTTGAGATTTTTTTTCAACCCCCATACTACTTCACTGAAAAGTTTGTTTCTGCAGTTTGCAGTTTGCTCTCTCTGAGTCTACATGATGGAAGTGACTTAAGTCACCTCCATTTTTGCCAGCCAGCCATGCATTTTCTGCAACAATGGACTGTATCTACGCTCTGGAATCATAAGTCTAATGAATGTCCCTTTTGTGCCCTTAAATTGCTTGAGTTTGAGTGTTGTCTGACCTCAGCATAAAATATACCTGGAACAATTACTGAGAGTTTTCCTAATGACAAAGTGTATTTTCATATAGATTGTCTTTTCCATTTGGGTCCCTATATATTAAATTTCCTATATATGTATTTTTGGTTATATTTTGTCTTATTTTGGTGAATTCATATGTGATTTTAACATTGTCATTACTGAACCATATTGATTGTACACCTGAACAGTTGGCATGTATACATTCATAGAGTTTTGAACATGCCCATCTTCCTGCCTTTCATCCAGTTACTGCTAGATTCATACTATTTCACTTTGTCAAGGTTATATGTTTATAGCTCTGTGTTTTTATTTTACTTTCCACATATGAAAACACATGCGAGTCTTGTATTTCCAAAACTGTATATGGGGATCTCTTGGTGAATTTTTTCCACTAATGATCTCAGAACTTCATAGCACTGAAAATGGTTTTTAGGACAAGTTGATTTAGATGTCAGTGTGATGTTCCTGCTTCAGGCTCTCCCTCAAGTACTATAGTTACTATAGTTACAGGCACATATCTCCACACTGGGCTCATTTTCATTTTGTAATATTATAGCCAAATCTATTTTGATTGTGCTACATAGGGGAAATTCTATCAATGATGACATTTTCTTCTCTTCTAAATTTTATAATTTTATTTCATTTTCTTGTCTTATATCACTGGCTTGCAACTTCTGGGTGACTTTGATGAGAAATGTTTATGTCTGGCATCTTTGTGTCATTTTTCCAAAGAAACTATTTCATATTTTTCCTTGATTTCATCACCCACCCATATTTCACAAAATGATAAATATCTGTATTCCTAAAACATGCTAAGAATTACAATAAAATGGTAGTTTTGATGTATAAAATACATTTGTGTGTGCTGTATAAAAATAATCTGGGGAACTGATATCACTAATTTTTCAACTTATTATGGTATGCCACATTGATTTTTGAACCCGGAGATCAGGTGTGTTTATCTACATGCAAATATGAATGTGTATGTATGCACTCATATGTGCACACTCAGGTTTCTGTAGATTCAGTTGTACATATTTGGATGTGTGTACCTGCAAGTGCAGGCCAGAGTTCTATACTGGAAGTCAGCCCTCACATGACATGCTATTTTTTTAATTTTCGAAAATGTGTTTCACACCACCAATGCTTTTCCAACTCTGTTTCACCAGTGCTGGGTTTTATAGGTACATATCACCTACTCCACCATTTTATGTGGGTCCTGAGATTAAAATACAGAAGTTAATGTTAGTTCAATAAACACATTGCTATCTGAAAGATCTCCTCACCGTATGACATATTCTTTAAAGGACACAAAGTCTTATGGGTGTCATGTGCCTTCAGAATTGTACATCTACTCTCACAAGATTTTTCACCAATATGCTGGCTCCAGAATTGACATAACATTGTTCTAGCATCAATCTTGCAGACTGAGAAAAATCAGTTTTATTGCATTCTCTTTTTTCCAGTTCTCTGCAACAGATGTGGGAATGAGTCTTGCACTTAAACATTTATGCTCAAGAAGATGCACACAGAAATGGAATGTACCAGATCAGGTGTAACTTACCCAACAACATCAGATGTTTAGCTAAGTAACACATAGCTGATTATTAAAGGTATATCTTTAAAAGTAATACATGACAAGTGTGGTGATACAAGCCAGGTTGAAACTTCAATACACAGGAGACTGAATCAGGAGGACAAATTTGCTTCTGCTATGCGTTTCAGAATGAGACTAAGTCTCAAGAAAAAGAAGTCATAGAATGTGTTTAATCAAATATTTTCTGAAAATTATTTGTCTCTATTTTCAACCTGTATTTTAATGTAATTTATGTTAATGTTGTATATGAGTAATAAACTGTAACCCAATAATTGCTGGAGATTTTCAATTTTTTGATAAGTACCTAGTTTTGAATATATGAATATCTTTGTGACTAAAAAATTTACACTGAACTTTCTACCCCAGACCAGACTCAGGCAGATTCCCTGCTCCTTATGTAAGGCCCCTAGACCACACCCCAGACCCCAGGTCATCTGCACATCCCACTAGTAGCCAGCCTGACTTTCTGGTCCTGGGGAAGGCCCCTAGACCACACTCCAGGCTGCAGATCATGTGTGCCTCACTAGTCATTCTGCCTTTCTGTATTGGACTCAGATCCAGGCAGGCTCCCTACTCCTCAGGTCTCAGGTCATCTGGCACCCCACTAGCCACTCTGCCTTTCTGCCCCAAACCCAGACATGGGAGGACTCCCTGCTCCTCAGAATTCAACAGAATCCAGAGAAAACCCAAGAAAACGGCTAGGGGACAAACACCACTCATCTGAGGTCTTCTAAAATCATCCCATCATACAGGAGAGAATCTTCACATCCAGATCTAAGATAAGGAAACCCTTCTTACCATCTTGCTCCTCTCAATTATTAGTCACGGTAGTTTAACATTTCCATATAGCCACTCGAAAATCCATACAACTTCAGGGACTATACCATTCACCCCCACACCAAGGAAGTAAACCTAAAAAGTGCACTACCATACTAATCTTCAGTCTCTATCTACTAAAACTACCTTAATTGATGTACTAACAGTCCAATAGCTTCATCTAGGAAATAACACCAATACAAGACAGGTATATTCAACTCCAAGGCAACACTAACAATAACTGCTAAATTCTGGTAATACTGTCTAATTCAGTTCAGCCAAAAACACACAAAAACAAAAAGAATGATATAAGAGATAAAACAAAATGCATAGGTCACAGCACAAACCCATGAGAAACAAAAACCAAGACAACAAATTTCCTACAAAAAGAATCAACCCCATAATGTGGAATCCAATCAGAACAAACTCACAGGAAATAGACAAAAAATGTCATACCCAAGATAATGATTTTCAAATCCTGATCTTTTTTTTTATTTATTTCTTCTACTCATACAAAGTTGACAAGTACCCCATTACCCTCCCTCCCTCCATCTTTCCTGGATCCCCTTGTTCCTTCCCCCCCTTCCCCTCCCTTTCTCCCAGTGCCCCCTCCCCCCCATTCCTGGAGCATCCTTTAGTGTGCGTGTCAAACTTCCCTCTGGGTCCTTCTCTCTGATGAGGTATAAGGACTCAGTAGCATTGCCTAGAGCTCTTTTTTGTGTTCCTCTCTAGTATAAAAGCTGATCTTTAATATGATCAAAACAATGAAAGATGAAATCCAGGAGCAGTTAAATAACTGCATCTATCACTTTGAACTAGAACACAACAGGCACTTAGAGGAGATAAGAAAAGCAGCTGAAGAAACAAAAATAGGCATAGAGCACTTAAAACAATCTCAAGCAGAGTTTAAACTCGAAAGAAAAGACAAGCTATCTTCAACCCAGAACTCAACAGAGAGACTTATCAGCAAAACTAATGAAGCAGAAAATGGAGTTTTGGATCTTGAAAACAAAATGGAAGAACAAACCAATTCAATTGAAGAGGAAGTTAAAGCTAAAAAGATACATGAGAGTAATTTTCAAGAGCTATGGGACAACTTGAAGAAGCCTAACATGCACATTCATGGAATACCAGAACAAGAATCCCAAAATACCATACTGAAGAAATTTTCAAATTATCATAAAGGAAAACTTTCCGCATCTAAAGAAAGAGAGGCTTATCCAAATACAAGAGTCATTCTGCACCCAAAACAGATATGAACAAAACAAAAGCTTGCCATGGCAAATAATAATCAAATCACTACACATACAAGTCAAAGAGAAAGTGCTGAGAACTTCAAGAGAAAAAAAAGTCACTTTTAAAGCTAAACCTGTTAAAATAAAAAAAAATGATTTATCGGTGGAAACAGTAAAAGCCAGAAGAGTTTGAAGAGATGTACTTCAAGTATTGAATGAGCACAAATGTCAACCTAGGCTGATATACCCATCTAAATAGTCAGTCATGACAGAAGGTAAAGAAAAATGTTTCACCATACAGAAAACTTGAAGGCTTACATGACCACCAAACCAGGCCTTCAAAAATTATAGAAAATATACTCAAGCTTGAATAAAAGAACAAGCATATCCAGGGAAGTATGCAACCACCACAACATACAGGCTAAATAATATACTTATGAAAGCCACTAAACACAAACATTGTCAGGAATCAAAAGTAATGTCTCCATTATAACACTAAATGTCAATGCAATTAACTCACCAATCAAAAGATACAGGTTACAAACATGGATTAGAAATCACATCCCATTCATCTGCTGCTTTCAGGAAATACATCTCACCATAAAAGATTGGCACATTCTAAAAGTAAAAGGCTGGTCAAAAGTTCTTCAAGCTAATGAAACCAGGAAACAAGCAGGGGTAGCAATCATGCTCTCTGACAAAGTGGACTTCAAACCAAAGAAAATCATAAGCTATTCAGAAGGATACTACATCTTAGTCACAGGAACAATTCACCAAGAAGACTTCACAATACTGAATATATATGCACCTAATATAGGTTCCTTCACATTCATTAAGAAATTACTTTAACTTCTTCTAAAATAAGAAATCAATCCCAAAATGTTAATACTTGGGTATTTCAATACTGTACTCTCAACATGGGATAGAGCAACAGGTCAAAAACTCAACAGAGATACATTAAAACTAAATGAAACCCTTACGGACATTGACCTTACAGATCTCTATTGAACCTTCCATCCAAGCACCAAGGAATACACATTCTTCTCAGCATCTCATGGAACTTTCTACAAAATAGACCACATATTGGGCCACAAAACAAATCTCCACATATACAGGAAAGTTGAAATTATAGCCTGTACCCTGTCAGATCACTATGGTCTAAAGCTTCACATCAACACCACAACAAATAGCAGAAAATACACTAACTCTTGGAAATTAAACAGTATGATGCTGAATGAGAAATGGGTTCAGAAAGAAATCAAAAAGAAAATTCAAGATTTTCTAAAAGAATGATAATGAAAATACAACATATCAAAATATCTGGGACACAGCGAAAGCTGTCTTAAGAGGTAAGTTTATAGTTCTCAACGTTTTTATCAAAAAATGAAAATGTCTCAAGTAAATATCTTAACAATGCAACTTAAAGCTTAAAAGACAGACACAAAAGTAATCCAATCCCAAAAGCAGTAGAAGAGAGGAGATCAGCAAAATCAGGAGAGAAATATTCAGAATTGAGATAAGGAAAACAATACAAAAATCAAAGCTGTTCTTTGAAAAATTCAATAAGATTGATACACCCCTAGATAAATTTACCAAAATCAAGAGACAGAAAACAAAATTAACAAAATTAGAAATTAAAACGGAATTATCACAACTGACACCCAAGAAATTCAGAGAATTATAAGGTCATATTTCAAAAACTTATACTCTATGAAATTTGAAAACAGAAAAGAAATGGATGAATTCCTGAGTAAGCAAAACTTACCTAAATTGAATCAGGAAGGTTTGAATTATTAATAAGTCCTATAACAAATGAGGAAATTGATGAAGTAATCTTGATTCTTCCCACCAAAAAATGTCCTAAACCAATTGGGTTCAGCCCAGAAGTCTACCAGACATTTAAAGAACAACTAACATCAATACTCCTTAAAGTGTTCCATAAAATAGTGAAGGAAAGAACACTTCCAAAATCTTTCTGTGAAACTAATAACATACTAATCCCAAAACCTAACAAGGACACACTTAAAAAAGAAATCTATACGCCAATCTCTTTGATGAACACAGATGCAAAGATTCTCAACAAAAACTTAGCAAATGGGTTTCAAAAACATATAAAAAAGATCATTAATTGTGATCAAGTAGGCTTTATCCCAGGCACACAAGTTTAGTTCAACATATGCAATCAATAAATGCAATCTATCATATAAACCAGTCCAAAGTCCAAGACCACAAGATACTCGTGATAGAAAATGCTTTTGAGAAGATCCAAAAGCCTTTTATGATTAAAACCCTAGAGACAGCTGGAATGGAGGGAACTTATATCAACATAATAAAAGCTGTATAGGACAAGCCAACAGCAAGGATTATACCAAATAGGGAAAAACTTGAAGCATTCCTGCTTCAGTCTGGAACTAGACATGGCTGTCCGCTCTTACCATTTCTATTCAATATTGTACTTGAAGTCTTAGCTAGAGCCATAAGGCAAGATAAGGAGATAAAAGGGATTCAATTCAGAAAGGAATTAATCTAGATATCTCTATTTGCAGATACCATGATCATATACCTGAGTGATCTTAAAAACCACACCTAGAACTAGGCCAGACTAATCTCTCCCCATCCTGAAGCTCAGGGAAATTTGTGGAAGAAGGGGAGGTAAGATTGTACGAGCAAAAGGATGGGAAGAGCAATGATTTGCAAGATACTCCACACAAGTTAGGGCCGAAGCAATCATAATTGGACTTTGCATGCCCTGCACAATGTCCAACACACTATTGACCTCACAAAGTCTAGCATCTGCTAAAGGCACCAAGATCCTTGGAGACAAGGGATTGACAGCCACAGTAGTGTTCCTATGCTTAAGGGGAACACGAGAAAGGGTTCAGGGAAATGCCACTGGGTCCTTGTACGTCATAGGAGAGGAGGGCCCAGAGGAGAGTCTGGCATGCACATTAAAGGGCTCTCTGGGGATTGGGGGGGGGGGCACTGGGGGATGGGGGGGAGGGGTGAGGGGAGGGGGTTCGGAGGGAGGAGAAGGGAGGGAGGGAACTGGTGTACCTATTAAGTTTGTATGAGCTGAAATAATAATAAAAAAAGTTAAAAAAAAAAAAACTCCACCAGAAAACTCCTGGAACTAATACATAAGTTCAGCAGAGTGGCAAGCTACAAAATGAACATGCAAAAATTGGTGGCCTTCCTACACACCAAGGGTGAAAAATGTGAAAAAGTCTTAGGAGAAACAATCCCATTTACTATAGCCCCTAAAAGAATGAAATACCTTGGTATAAATCTAACCAAAGAAGTGAGAGACTTTATAATGAAAACTTTTTAAAACCCTAAACAAAGAAATTACAGAAGAAACCAGGAGGTGTAAAGACCTTCCATGCTCCTGGATCAACAAAATCAACATCATGAAAATGAACATCCTACCAAAAGCAATATACAGATTCAACACTTTACCAATCAGAATCTCAAAGCAATAATTTAAAGAAATTGACCAAACAATCTCAAAATTCATATGGAAGCACAAAAGGCCCAGGATAGCAAAAACAGTCCCAAGTAACAAAAACACTGCTGGAGTATCACCATACCAAACCTTAGTCTATACTACAAATCCATAGTTGTAAAAACCACCTGGTACTGGCTCCAAAATAGACACACAAATCAAAGGATGAGGGTTGAAGACCCGGATATAAGCCCACACAATTACGGCCATTTGATCTCTGACAAAGGGGCCCAAAAATTCAATAGATAAAGTACAGAATCTTCAACAATGGTGCTGGCAAAACTGGATAGCCACATGCATAAGATTCAAATTGAACCTGTACTTGTCGCCAGGCACAAAAATTAATTGTGAATGTATTGAGGACCTTAATACTAGGCCAGACACTATATAAACCGTAGTTGAAGGGTTGGAAACTCCCTCGAGCTGATTGGGCTAGGCCAACAGTTCCTAAACAGAAATCCAACAGGACAGTTACTCAACAAACGGAATCTAATGAAATTAAAGAGCTTCTGTTCACATAAAGAGATTGTGAACCAAGCAAAAAGGCAACCCACAGAATGGAAGAAAATCTTCACTAACCACATTATCTGATGGAGCTCTATTATCCACAGTGCACAAAGAACTTGAAAAACTAAACACCAAGGAGATTAATGGCACAATTAAAAAATGGGCCTCAGAACTCAAAAGAAACTTTTCCAGGGACAAAATCAAAATGCCTAACAAATATCTTTTAAAATGCTCTACATCCATAGCCATCAGGGAAATTCAGATCACCATTACCCTGAGATATCCTCTTACCCCAGTCACGATGGCAAACATCCACAATACAAACACCACCAAATGCTGGAGAGGATGTGGCAAGAAGGGAACTCTCATACATTGCTGGTGGGAATGCAGGTTTGTATAAGCACCCTGTCAATCAATACGGCTATTTCTAAAAAAGTTAAAGATTGAAATGCCATACGATCCTGTTATACCACTACTAGGAGTAATCTCCCATAATGCAGAAATTCACTACAGTGACATGAACACAACCATGTTCATTGCAGCAATATTTAAAATAACAAAGTCATGGAATCAACCCAAATGTCCCACAGTTGATGAATGGATAATGAAAATGTGGTACATTTATACAATGGAATACTACTCAGCCATCAAAAAAGATGGAATTAATAAAATTTTCTGGAAAATGTATGGAATTTGAAAAAATATATTGAGTGAAGTATCCCAGACACAGAAAATTAGACACCATATGTAATTTCTAATAAGTGTTTTCTAGTTCCAAAACCACTTAAATGATATATTCAAAGGTAAATCTTTGTAATACTTACTCTAATAGCAAAAGATTATAAACAGGAGGGAAGGGGAAGGACAGCCTCAAAAAAAAAAAAAAAAAAGGAGATAGGAGATCGTGCTTCAGTAGAGAACGTATTCATGTATGTAGTGAGACATCTGGTGCAGTTCACTCTCATTTCCCTTTCTGGCCACTTGCCACTGGACAGGTTTGTTCTCACCAATCAGGGAAGATACAGCAACTGGCAGATATAAGGTAACCATCTGGTAAATAGGATATTGACCCCCCCCCCCACTGCTGTGTCTTCTTCTATTCTTCCATCTACATTTGAGTTCCTTCTTACATTAAAATCTTCATTTAAACTGTCTTTTATTTTTGGTTAGAGGTGACCTTCATTACCAATCAGAATGCAGCCAAGGGTGTTGCAAGGAAAGCAAAACTGAAAACAACAAACCATAATTTAAAACACCAAAGACATTACATTAATCACCTGGAACCAGACCAGCTAAATCTCTCCCAATCCCAAATCTCAGGGAATCTTACAGAAGAGGGGCCTGCAAGATTTTAAGAGCCTAGAAACAATGAAGACCAAGGATATGCAAGATACTCTACACAAGTTAGTGCTGCAGCAGCCAGAATTGGGCTTTACCTGACCTGCAAAATGGCTAACATGTTAATCACCTCCCAAAGTTTAGCCTGGATCATAGGGGAGAAAGCTCCAGGATGTAGGATCCTTAGAGGCAAGGGATTAAACAGTCATAATAGTATTCCCATGCTAATGGGGAGCCCAAGAAGGGGCTTTCGGTTATGCCACTGAATCCTGCACCCTCACTAGAGTGGAGGACTCAGAGGGAGGTTTGGTGTTCACACAAAGGGTGCTCTAGGGGATTGGAGGTTAGAATGGGGAGGCTCTGGGAGAAGGGGAGAGAGGAAGGGGGGTGAAAACAAGGAGGGAAGGGGTTAGAGTGCAAGGTGGATGACTGGGGAGTGGAGGAGGAAGGGAGAACATGGGGTACCTATTGATCTTGTATGATTATGAAAAAAATGAAGTGTGGGAGGAAGAAATTTACTTTGAATTAAATCACTAACATTAATTCTTTTGCACAGGACTATTCCTGGGAGCACAAACTTGACTAGAAATCACAAGGTTGACCAGTTTGGCCTCATACTGTCCATTCCTACTGTTGCTGTTTCCAAGTTGTTGGGCTTTTAAGTATCAGACTCTACATCCTAACAATTTACTGTGGTATAAGTGTTGTGTTATAAACCATCCTCATTAGTCTGGGCTAGCATAAGAAAATAACACAGAAGGGACAGATTAAGAATCAAAATAGTCTCTTCCTATTTTGGAAAGCAGAATAGGGATAACAGTGCCAGCATGGTGAGGTTCTGGTACAGGCTCTCTTCTTGGCTATGAATTGCTGATCTTCCTGCTGGTGAGATTCTCGTACGAGCTCTTTTGTCAGCTGTAAATTGATGACCTTCCTGATGCCTGTTCTTCATGTGGTTAGAGAAAGAGCAAGTTCTCTGATGTTTCCTTGATGATGGGAATAATTTCATCTTGAGGGACACATGCTCATGACTCGTATTACTAACTCCCTTTCCAAAAAGCCCTTTCTAAGGAGCATCAAATTATCAGGGGTGACATGAGCTTAATCCAGAATTGGAAGAGCACGTGTTGGTTGAAGTACAGGGTAGTGAGGATTTCGGAGCAGTCCACAGAATAAACAAAACAAGCAAAAAAATACTGACATATGTTTGCTCTGTCAAGTGGGTGAGGTGTCCTGGAGATATTAGTACAGAAAGGCCATGAGGACAAAATGCACATGACAGCTCACATAAACAGAAGTGTGTTTTCCCAGCCACCATATGGGATGGGACAGCAGCTGGTGTGTTAGAATATGCCACACAGAGGCACACCACAAAACCACTATATCCCTTGATAGGTGAAAACTGACACATTCATGATATTGAGTCAGAACTGGGAATACCTTCCATGTGCATGAATGAACTACTGTTCTTTGGAATTAAAATTTACTAACGAGTTTTACAATATGTAGATGCTGGATCTAGGCTAATTGTGGTCCCTTGGTAAGTAAGTCTAAGCAAGTTAGGCAATTTAACATGGCATTTTTTTAAACATAAGCAAGAGAACAGAATCTAGTTAATTTTGTACTCACTATGACAACTGAATTTGCCGAAAGGTTTGATATTAAACTTCCTTTTTCCTCTCTAATGTTATAAACTTTTCTTTTTTCCCTTTTTATTTATGCATTGTAAGATGTATAATAGTCTCACAGTACCTCTTAACATGTTTGTATTCTGATTCTCTCCAGATTGTCATTGTCTGGTGTCCTAATATGGCAACTGAAGTGATTCTGTGACATTCTCCTCTCCTGAAATCAACTTCCATGGAATATCATTCTTTACATAAGCTGCTGTGTTTTTAGTGGCTAATATTTTTGGCTTTCCTGTTAATAGTGCAAAGCATTCATGTATGCAGCTAGGGAACTGGGACATCTCACACCTCTAGACTGAAGATGAGACAGGAGAATGTCTACCCTTAACTCAAGGGTTATCCCAAGGTTCATGAGATAACATTCACTTACTATAAAAAATATTGAAGGAGAAAGTCATGACTTCAAGAACAAGGATTCTCAACTCTGTAGGTGTAGAACTCTGTAGGTGTAGAGAGCCTCAAATTTCCAGTTGCATGATGTTAATGATTCCTCACTGATTCAATGATCCTGGCTTACTATCTAACAGGAAAGTGTGGTCTTTCTCCCCTTCTTTGGATCCCCTGTGTTTCAGTGAGTTATTAGTATCACTACATCATTTCCCAAAGTCACACCTATGGACTCAGGATCCAGAGACCCATGGGGAACTTGCCTAGCCCCATGGTCTTATCATCCAGCTACCCAGGATTTAAACTTACCTCTGATAATGAACAGCTGGGAGAATTGGGGCTGTCAAATTGACAGCTGAATGGTCCCAGAATATCATAAAGGAGAGAATGCATCTCCATGAAATTTTGAGAACAGTTGAAGAAGGCCAAGGTCTTTAAACCCAAGGTGTGCTGAGGAATAACTTAACAGTAATGGATATCAGGTAGAGACCTGGAGGAGTCTCACTGGCCCAGCTGTTTCTCACAGCTAAGGAAAAATGGACTCATTCTTGCCAAGTCCTCCAGATACTTGAATTATTCCTGCACCTCTATTCTATTTCAGAACATCTTGAAAGCCTTCTTAATCAGTTGTCCTCTCCACAGATATGAGTGAGTGACTGATGACTGGGGAGGCCAGCAGTCTTAGAACTGTGCAGGTGGCAGAACATAGGCAAGAGCTTCAAGCACAGTGCAGGTCGTTGAGGGTAAACGGAAGTTGTCACAGGGATAGAGAATGAGGAGTTATGCAAGTTGTCAAATGGATGAACTGAATTTATGAAGAATCCCCAACAATACTGGAAGCTAAGGATGAGGGTGGGATGTTTATAAGGAAGGAAGTTAGCTAAAAATGAAGTGGTCAGGAAGTTGTAAGTTTGCTAGAGTAGTGGCAGGAGACTGAGGGTAAAATGGTAAATAGCAGCACAACAGGATGGATTGGAGAGAATGTTCAAGATGTGTATAGGAGTCAGATGACACGAAAGATGTTCAAGGGAGAGGGTGGAATTGTGATGAGTAGGGATGAGGGTAGTAGGGTCATGAGAAGATAGACTCCAGGGGAGCCCTGGAAGTTTTCAGAAGAAAAGGAGCTTGGGAAGGGCAGATGGTCAGGGGCAATGAAGGTAGCTAAGTGGTAAGGCAGAAGGGTAAGAAATGCAGACAGGTGGGAGGAGTGTCAGGTGGAGATGAAGAAGGAAAGCAGGAGTTGGAAGAAGAGCAGTAGAATCAGTAGAAGGTCAAAAAGCAGGGTGTGTTTTCAAATGTATCAAGGGGAAGGTCAATCATAGCAGTAGAGGATTTTGGAATTAGAGGATAGGAGTGTCATAGTAAGGCACAGTTGTCAACTTGATAGTTAAAAGTTTGAGCTCTGGGAACATTTGTAGAGAATTAGTAATTGAGTTAAGCCTAAAACAAACATACAGGAGATTATCTAGTTAATGGGAAAGGTCCAACCACATGGTTGTTAGAAGTAGGTCCTGGACAGGTGAATAAAATACAGAAAACTGGATGAGGAAGTTGGCATCATTTTGTATATCTGGCCAGACATGCTGGTCTGATAAGTAAACCATTCTTCTCTAAGCTGTTATGTGGATATTATGTGGCCAGTTCCCTCAGTCCTGGTGTTGGTGTGTGAGCTCTCCTGTAAAGCTGGACCATGAACTAAAACCAAACAATTGTAAGAGAATAAACCCCTTGCTCCTCAAGGAACTTTATCTTGGAATTTTATCAGCAACATGCAGATGAACTCAACAGGGAGAATAAAGGATAAGACAACAAACTGAGTTGTAACCTTGAAATCTGTGGAGAAATGGGAATTCCTTGGGAAGTTTCCATGGCGAGGCCTGTGTACCAGAGCAGGGAAGACTTATAATGCACCAGTTGGAAGGCTCCTGGAAACCCAGTGTATGTGCAGGCTGAAGAGTCCAGCCTATGGTCATGGATCCAGGTTATGATAGTTTTCTGTTCCCAGAAGCTCTCTACTAGTGAGATCACCAAGGTAAGAATAACCCTCCCAGCAGTGCATGATTAATCCAAGCAGCAACTGTCACTGCATGATGAACAGACTCTAGTACCATTCCTTCACTCCATGTAGCCTGATTGTACTGCCTGGTTACTCTTGGGTAAATCACCGCCCTAAGATCACACAATCCAGCAAATTAAGGGGTTTGATGGTGAAATCTTGAAGCACAAGATACTTGAGCTCTAGTGAAATGCAAAACCATGTCCCCCCAAGGTATTCAATATTGACTTAGCCACATGTAAACACTGTGGCTGTTCAGGCAATTCCTTTTTAGAATACAATAGCATGTTATTATGCCCCCTGTTCTATCTCTAGTTGCTGAAGAGGTATTATTATAAGAAGCATAGCCATAATATACTATCTATCTTTAGGAAACTTACAATCTGCATGACATAGTGGACTATAGACAATCAGTTTAACAAACCCAGTAGAGGATGGGAAATAAAGAATGTTATAGAAGAATAAGCATTGAACTTTGTATACAGAGACATAAATTAAAGGCAGTCTGGGACATTATACCATACCAGCTCATCCACATTATTTAGAGTTCAGTGTTTATGTATATTTAAAATTATATGCCATTATAAAAGCACTGACATTAATTCATCTCTTTCATTGAGCATATGAACAACGCTAAAAACACAGGAATAGCTTGTACTCTACAGTGTTTCAATTGGAGTTATTGAAATGGCTCTCCACTTGAAAGGGGGTCGAATACTTTGCACTGCCACGACGTTGACCTTATCATTCACTGTAGGAATATATCCATATATTTGTTTCAGAGATTTCAAGCTGTAATAAATGGTGTTGTCTATAGTTCCATGTGTTCTATATGCACTAGTCACACGAACCTGTGATGAGAAATAAAAAGAATGAGTGTGGAAGCACCTAATTCTCAGAGAGAGATAAGCTAGTCCTAACTCTGTCTCCGGTAAGCATGTCCTTTGATTCCATCATGAATTCCCACCCTACCTGTCACACTGGCAAGCAGAGTGTCAAAAAGCAATCCCCACTACACAGACCCAATCTCACATTAATTAAAGGGGAATTTCATGTGAAGGACTCTTAGCTCTGCATAGACAGAGACGGGGAAGTAAGCAAAATATTATTTCCCTCCTCCCCAGTCAAAATCCAAACTCATGCTTTTCTATGACAATTTATAACCTTGCTTCAGGATCCCCTCCCTAAGTCCCACCTGACTGTCATGGTAATTATAAGAACCATTCCTTACTAAAATTCATTTGTTTCCTGATGCTGTTTCTTCCTGTTTTTCTTGAATATCTCACATCCAGGCCCAACACCAAGTAAAATATATGACTGAGAATTTCAATTCTTCTGTGTTCTCTATTGCTTTGAAATATTTCCTTTGTGAGGTCTTCACATTTTCCAAGGAAAATGGTTCATATATGCTGAAGTATATTTTTTTGCTGTGATCAAGTTGCCTGCACATGTGAATTTTCACTAATGAAGTTTCTAAATAAAGTAATTATAAGTGCAACATGGAAAAATTACCTCATCCACTTGCTTACGTACTGTGGGGCTCACAGCATAGATGCTGATGCTTGATGTTTTTTCATTCCGAAAATATTCAATGTTCAACATGTCACCCTTAAGAGGCATAAAACCTAATAGAGCTAAGAGAAAACAGATTTCAAATTTGAGTCTCTCTTCTTTCTCTGTGACTTTGCATATACATATCTTTACTACAGCTGGTTTTGTACCATCTATGAGATGATATATTCACATTTTTTGATTGAGAAGAAATATTTAATAAGGATTTTTTACACATCATTGATATTACCCTCTAAGATAGGCTTCAGTTTCCAACAATAGCTTGGCCTTACTCATGAATATGATAGCACTCTCTAGAAGCCATGGATGGAAAAAAGGAAATGATACCACAAGGTCGTCCTCTGACCCCCACACTTTTACCATAGCCTGCATGCCCTCACCTTGCATTACACATCCATTTTCTCTCTCACATATACAAATACACACACACACACACACACACACACACACACACACACACACACACACGCATAGAGTTTCAAATTTTATTTTGACTCCAGATTGAACTAACTTGATTCAGTTATCTAAGTGGCTATGCAAATTTGATGTGTTCAAACTAGCTTTGTTGTTGATCTATTGGTCTACATCTTTGCTCTTTGGCTCTTCCAAATCTCACATTGGCCACTCCACCTTTACTACTAATCAAGTGAGAAAACTGCCATGGATAGAATGGCATCAGAAAGATCGTGTCACAGGTGGTCCCCTCATTCTTTTCTCCCTCAAGCAGCAATAACACAGGTATACATGGCAAAAGCAGCTATGGAAGAGTAGAGGAGTGCACTTAAAAGTTCTCAGAAACATGGGGCTGGAGAGGTGGCTCAGAGGTTGAGCCTCTGTCTTGCAGGCTGAAGGTCCTGAGTTGGGATCCCAGATCCCAAGTATAGACGCAGGGTGGCCTGTGCTTCTGGTCCTGGTAGGGCGGAGCCTGTGAATCCCCGGGGCAGAGTAAATAAGGAGGAGGTGGGGGTGGTCCATGGTGGTTCCTGAACTTGCCCATGGTTCTACACACACACACACACACACACACACACACACACACACACACGCACATACATACACACATACACAATTGAATAAAAAAAAAAAAAGAGTTCACAGAAACAGAAAAACAAGACAGAGAGGAAAGTAGCTCCAAGTGGTGGAAAAATCGAGCTTAATTTGACCTACAGCATCCTTTACCCAGGCATGCACTCCTCAGACAGGATTCTCATTCTCCTGGGTTCGCCCAAAGGGAAAAAGGATGGGGAGTGGATAATCAGCTTTTGCAGCTCTCTGAGTCACTGACTTAACTGCAAAAATCTGAAACCTTGTAAGGTCAAGCCTGTGAAGATGGTTATCAAGAAGGAACACTGAGGAAATCTACCCTGTGTGCTATCTGTAGAAGTTACTGAGTTTCCCTATGGTCTGCCCTGAAAAGAATGCTCAGATGCAAAGAGTCCCAGCTCTCAGAAATGTGCTTCACAGGGACTGAGCTGGGGAAGAAGGAGAGACAATGGGTCAAGTATAGAAACTTCAAGCTCTGTTTGAGGAAGAACTGACCCTTAGTGTTAACCATGGTGATTACTGTTAACAACAAATTATACTAATCCTTCAATTTGACTGAAAAAATAGAGCTCACTTATTATTACAAAACACGTACAAAAATGCACTTGAATCTAATACATTTGAAAGTATTTATTACTTGAAAATGTACACTTATGTGAAAAATCCCAGAGTTTCTGAGTTAAATGTACACAAATTCTTATCAGTCACAATTCACAGCTACATGGGTGATATCTTTGCAAATAAATTCAGGAGTACTCCTGACTTATCCTCTTTCTCACAAAGTTCCAAAGTTGGTACCCTACTTCCATTACCTACTTCAAAGCATGTGGAGAATCAAAAAGTCTTATTAACCCCCACTTCTGCACCCCCAACATGTCATTTCTGCACAGCACATTCACCGCATTTTCCTCACTCCAAGTTCCTCACTGCACCCTTGTCCCATATTATTCTTCACCCCCAACAGAGAGATAACATTGTACAATGGAGTTCAACTCAGAGTAGAAAAATAGCAAACTGGACAGGGGTGTGAGGACTAGTGAATACCCCAATTCTTTCCTTACCCAATCTGCCTTACATTGGAGTCAATGAACAAGTATTGTAACATTATCATAAACATATTAATTACAAATAGAATTTCATAGTTCACACACATATGCACACACACATTAGAATACCTATTGATCTTGTATCATTAGGCAAAAAAGTAATAAAAAATAAATAAAAAAGAATGTTCAGGGTTATTTGCAATACTTTAAAGAATTTACAGAAAAAAATCTATCTCAGCATAACTGTAGCATTAATACATTAAATTAAGATTGAGTGAAAAAAATTTCTACATATTTGTGACCATGTTAAACTGAGGAAAACTTCATAATTGATGGCACTAATTCTACAACTGTTACTGATTCATCCTTTTTCAATGGCCCAGGTAAAGTATCAATGACCCATTGAAAGGATTCAAGTACATTACATAAATATTCTGAGAATTAAAATCTTTGCAATATTGAAGCAAAATGGCTTGTTTGTAAATATGCTTGAGTATAATCCAATCAAATTAGTTCAATCCCCAGAACCCACATGACAGTGTAACAAAAAAGATATTTCATAGGTTGTCACTGACCACTATATATGCTTCACTGCATGCAGGTACCCACAGACACATCACAGAAACTCATAATGGTAATGAAAACCTTTATGAAATACTATGAAGTACATACATTTTGCTTATGTGAAGGAAATACCTTTTGAAATTCTGTCAAAATGAAAGGGATAGTCATCAGTAATGTAAACAGTGTTTCTCTTGACAGAAGTGACGCAGCCTGCTAAAATGTGGACCCTGCTCTCCGGTGGTCTCAGGGCATCATATCCACCAGACAAAACATAGACCTGCAAGACAAGGAGTTTCACACACATGATCATAAATTTACAGGGGAATTTGGGAGCTTAAACATTGTTGTCTCAGAAAAAATGTTAAGCCCAACGTAGTAGTTCATGTCCACTGAGGAGGCTGAAACAGGAGGATGGTTTGAATCCAGGCATTCAGGCTTATCTGGGCAATATAGTGAGGCCTAATTTCATGCAAACAACAAAGAAAACCAAACACAAACAAAACACAAGCAAGACTCAGAAACTGATTGAAATACTGGTAAATACAACCTACATTTTCAGGATTATAGGACTTCATATTTACTCTGTCTAATTTAGAAGTTACAATAGAGGGTCTGTATCAGAGGACCAAATGAGTTGAAACCCGCAAGTAACAGAAAAAATTCCCAAAATCCAGCAAGTCTTACTTTGGTTGCTCTCAAGTCAAAATACGTGGGGTCAGTTTCCACAATTGCTGTAACCTTCTGGCCGACTTTCAGAGGTGTACTGCCAGTCACCACATCTGTGTTAAATATTATTGAATCCTCAATCCAGCCATAATTGTCTGTGAAACGTGTTACCAAGCCCTTGATGTGTTTCATTACCATCTCTCCTGTGAAATGGATAAACAGAAGGTTCCATTTAATGATGGGCAAACTAAAAATCTACTACAAAGAAAGCCTTCCTAAAGGGGATAATGTACACGATCATCTCCTTCTAGAATAAAAAAGCATCTACATTTGACATAAAAGAGAGTATCATGGTGAGCTGTATCAGATCATTTAGACAGGATGCCCAGGGTAATATCTTGGCTGTGAATGGAACAATTTCCTTACATGTTAGGCAGTGGAGAATCATCACAAAGAACATGATCCCAGGACAGTATCACCTGGGTAATCACATACTTTTATACTGATGATCCATGTGTCCAACCCCAAGAACATTTGTAACTTCTCTGCCCAAGTCAGCATTGTGAAACCATAGCAATGCATGCCTGTCTGCTTTCTCTTCTCCTCATTAGCATGCATGTCAACTCTTTAGAACAATGAGGCATGTGCTGCTCAGAGGGACAATGCTATTATCACCAATATATTTCCAAAGTACTAGAATCATTACACAACATTATCCATAAGTCAACACAGTGAGGCATATCATGTGGAGATTCCTGAAGATGCTCCTGAAAGATACTCAGTGAAAAACTACTTATGACTGTGAGGTAAATGCCAGTTGGGAAACTTGGTGAGTCATTACCATCAAGGTAAAAATATTGAAAAGGTGCTGGGGACACTAGAATCTACCAAAAGAAGTAGTTAATTAACCATTGTTTTACATTTATTGAAAAAAATGCTCACTGTATAGTTCATGGCTACAACAGAGCTCTCTTTGTATGGGAAGGAAACATCCAGGTTGGAATAATCTTGCATTTGTACACCAGTGCTCTGATTACAATTATGAACCATCAATTTAGACAAATAAATAAAGAAAAAATTCCATCCACTACAGAGCATTAAACGAGTATCATGGATTTTTTTGATGCTCCATATATGAAACTGAAGCAAGAGAGAATGTACATTTTTGAGTCATATCTGTAAGTAGTGTTTTGCAACTGACAGCAGTCACTGTACATCATCATCAGTGTGAATGACAATATCACACTTGCCATCAACATCTTGGGTATACTCAAATAATGATGAAGAAGCATCTTTATTAATTTATGACAATAAAGCCCAAGAAAATGCAAAACATGAGCAAATGCCTGCAGTCTGTCCATCACTCTGTATCCCAGGTAAAAGACGAAAGAGAAAGGAAAGAAGTACTGCTGAGGTATGCAAGAATTTCCTCAAGCCCCTGTATGTCTGTGCAGACAGATGGAATATAACAGATTCTGTGGGAGAATTTCAGTTTAATAAAATGTTTGGCCTTCTATGGCAGGTTTTGTCAAGACTATCAGTCTCGACTGCAAAAGTATATCTCCACTAAGGAAGCTCAACCCAGTGTTGCACCAGGTATCCAAGTGTCTGACAAGAAAAAAGCATTCCCTGCCTCTTGCCACCCTCTTGGAGATGCCAAGATTACTCTTGTATAAGGAAGCACCCTCAGTGCTGGAGAGAATGGAAGGAGAGAAACAGCTACTGAATGAGACTATAGGTGTGTGTTGTATTAGCTGCAAGCTAACTGTACTTCCACTGTTTGCTCTTTTGGAGTAAATTGAAGATATTGTTTAATCATCTGCTTGTGTTTGGTTGAATCTAGTATTCATAGTGTTTGTTGCAAATTTTTTTGAGATAGATACTAAATAATTTGGCCAGACTAGTTTTGAACTTCATTTAGCAGAGCAAGACCTTGACTGTGTGATCTTCATTGTTCAGGTGTTCTAGTAGGGGTGAATTCAGGCCTGTGCCACAAGGGCTGACTGTGGTTTGATCTTCAAGAATACCCACATGCTGGTAATGATTATTTTTAATTAAATGTTGAAGTTGCCTAAAAACTGTGACCCTTTACACAATGTTCATCCAGAGATACAATGTTAAGCATGGTTTCGATATCCTAAGCAATTCAAGACACTCAAAATTGTGAGGAGTTGATATGCATATCAATGAGCACAGCAGAACAGGAATAAAAATTATCATGATGCAGATCACTATTGGGCAAGAATGAAGTGAGTAAACTGTGGGTTCTGTACTTACAATGACAACTAGCTGGGATTTAGACAATGAAGCATGAACTGAGTTTCTTGAAACGTACAGACATAAGCATGATCTTGGTGTGTGATAAGGGGGAAGGAAATAATACTCTAGTTACTGCCATGTGTCTGTTTCAGCCAGTCAGTCCTTTGGGATCTGTCAACCTTAACCAGAGCAGTGAAGGACCGGTGTGATTAAGCTTTACAGCAAGGGTTTCCCTTACAGGAGGTTTCACTATGAATAATGTGAGAATGGATCTGGGTAGTGGAGGCATTTGCACAGCACTCTAGTGTCACCAGCGTGCCTGGTGGATATGAATCAGTGATGGAGTCATAGGAACATCAGGTTGGAGCCAAAAGGAATAGGGGGCATAATCTTTCATTGAGGATTATGCTTCTACATACTCATTCCTGTCATTTGTCTTCATAGTTCAGCATACTAGTGTAAATAGGACAGATGGAAGTGTAGACAACATCATTTATTACAGTTTGGAATCTCTGTATCATCCAGAAGATTACATTCCTATGTGGTAGTAGTGCAGGGCATTTGACCCCACTCAAATGGAGAGCAATTTCGGTGACTCCAGTTGAAACATAGAATCTGAGCTTTTCCTGTACAGTGGGTCTGTATTCATTATTATTCCTCTGGGTAATAAAATACATGGACTAAATAAATTTCTTGTGTAGAAATACAAATATATATAAAAACACTGAACTGTAGATCTTGTGGACCCTTTTGGTATGATATAGCATTACAGAATATCTGTAACTTATACCTTCTCATACAAAGTTCAATGTTTATGCTTCAATAGCATCTTTTATTTGTCATCACATACTGAGTTTTTTACAATGATTGCTTGTGTTCTAGTATGCTAATGCAGAGTGTAGGCTGCCTACTTCTGCCTTTGAAAAGGATGAATAACAACTGTTCAATACCTGCTATTATCTTGTGAAAAGGAATTACCTAGACATTAGTGCTTACATGTGGTCAAGTAATCACCCAATACTTAGGAATGAAGTGATCATGCATTCCAACTGATTTCAGTTGACTTTCACTATTAGATATCACCATCAAATGATTGATTTGCTGGTTCATGTGATCTTAGAGTGGTAGTTTAGCCATCAGTAACCTAAGAGGACAGTCAGGTTAAATGACATTAAGGTATAGTATCAGAATCTATTCCTCATTCATTGGCAGATGCTGCATGGATTCATTATGAGTATTGTTGGAAAAAGATTTTTCCTACTATGGTGATGTCACCCATGGAGAGCTCCTGGTGACAGAAAGCTACAAGAATCTAGACCTTTGACCATATTCTGGACACATCCCACAAGGCTTTCTCAGAGTACTTTCAATCATTACATTTTGGGTTCTCCTTGCTCTTGTACCCAAGTATCTCCATAGCAAGTGGCCTCTGTCTTAGAAACTTTCCAAACAATTCTGCTTTTGCCAGAAAATTCAGTCTAATCACTCAGCTCTACGCCTCATTCTATAGTCTATAATCTCCATTTTTCTAATATTTCCTTTAGTTTCCATGTCCCTTATTATTACCTGTGACCCTCATGCCATCCCTTAAGTGATCCGTCAACATATTCTGGCCCTAGTCTCCTGCTTTCTATTGTGCAACCTTCTGCTTTCCAGACCACTTTTCCATTATCCGCATCTAACTACATTTTCCATGAACATACTGCACTCATCCTCAGCTTCCTACATTCCCAGTGACCTTACCTAAGTTCTGTTCATCCCTCTGAGCACATAACATAATTCCTTAGTCTCCTACTCTCAAGACAACTTCCCTTCATCCTCAACATCCTGCACTGTGCTTGAAGTTCTTGCCCCATGTTCTGCCATCTACACTCCTCTGACACTGTTGGCCTTGCCAGATCATGGGTGACCCACAAACATCTGTGGGGAGAACAACAGATTAAGCCATTAGAGATTATCCTAGGTAGGTGAAAGATGCAGGAATAATTGAAGGATATGGAAGACTAGGGACAAAGAAGGAGTTCATTAATCCTTGGCTGTAAGAAATAGCAAGGAAAGGACAATATGGCAGCCATCTTACATCCTGTGACCTTGTGGTTAGACACACCAATATTTTAACATGCATTGTGGCTGCAAGTGGGTAACTGGGCCTTATTTTCTCTATGCATGTCCTGACTATCAAAAGTTTTCACATCAACATAGTAGTACATGAGCTATCAATGTCAGTGGAGTTAGAGGAATGGATTGTGAGGGTGTCTGACTCATGAGATCAAGCCCTTAGTTATGAAGAGAAAAGTAGCAAGGATTTTAATGTACCTAAAGTAATGGGAAAAGACTGGCTCTAGCACTAGGGCCTGAGATTCACTATATATACTGTGGGATGTCATAGGAAACTCCCTTCCTTAATTTCACCCTAGTCCTGAATGGGCTTATAACAAGAGTTCTAGCAGCACAGTTTGCTTCAGATGTTGCAGTAAAGTGGTGAACCATGTCCACGTGGATCTTCTTTTGCCTCTGATATCTGCTTCTGCTCTGTTCTATAATATAGCCAGACCAGCTGATCCAGTGGCACACTGGTATGCCTTGGGAAGAGAGAGGGATCTGGGCTGTGTGATTAGGAGGAGCCCAAGATCCTGAAACTAGTACCTTTCAAAAAGGATGACTACAGCAAAGAACAGAGGGAATTCAACCTTTGGTGGAAAACACCTTGGGTTGTTTCAGGATGCTAAATAAACTATGGTATGAGGATGTTTGTGTCTTCCCACTCATAGTTTTTTTTGGGGGGGCTATAATATTCTTGGTTTCCTGACCAGGAAAAAAATCAAAACAAAACATCAAACTGGGCCCTTGTGTCACTGTTTTGTAGAACCAGAGGAAACCTCAACCACCAGTACTGTGACATACTTGTACTTACCAACTATCTTTTTGACCAGATCACAACTGTCCCTGGAGCTGCACTAGTCCTGGGTCATTCTGCATCTCACATGCACTCAAAAAAGAGAGTGAAAGAAAACTTCCAGAATGGGCCTTTAGAATGGTAAGTTCTCCAGGATGGATCTGCCTTAGTTGGGATCCCATTTTGATAGAAGAGAAAACAAATTGTTTTCCAGTACCTAGTGACCCACTCAAAATTCCTTCTGTACATTCAGGAGACATGTCTGTGAATCCTGCAATTTGTGTGAGAGTGACCATTGTTTACAAAAGCTTATACTTCACTGGCTTTAGTTTACAGAGCCTAATTGAATCCCACCAGCACAACACAAGGCCAAGGACTAGAAGAAATTAAGACCTTCCTGTCCCTAATAGTAGGCTCAATAGTGAGTGCCAAAGAGAACACAGAAATTATTATCATTAGTATATAAGAACCGGTCTGGATTTTGAAGTGATTTTAGCAATCAAGTCTAATCTGTTGAAAATATTCTTTCGAGTGTCTCTAAGTAGTCACTGTCTAGGGTTCTTGCTTTATCTAGCAGAAAAATGACAGGTTTAGAGTTCATAAAAATTCAAGTTCATATACTAATCCTTGATATTATATTACCTGTTCATGTGTTAGCCAATGATGGTCCCTACTGTCTACCAGGGTTACAACTGAGTATGGGACCTTGTCCCTATGCTGATTTGCCAAATTTCTTTACCACCAAAACAGTAGCCTCCAAGTCTCAGGGGTTTGGGCCTCAGAGAGTTCACCCTTCGTTGCTTGAAAGGCCATCTCCTGTCTTAATCTCCACTAATGCATAGCCTTTTATTATCCTTTAGAGCCTTACACAGCAGTCTGGCAAAGTCTGAAAACCCAGGAATCCATACTCTTTGAAACCGAATAGGTAGGGATAGCACAGATGCCTTCTTTCAGTCTCTAGCATCCATTGCCCCTACATAATGTTAAAGCCTATGTGTGTAACTTGCCTCTGGCACATTTCTGTGTTCTCTTTGGTACTTACTATTGAGCCTACTCCAGTGATGCATGCACTGCTCAAGAAACAACGTTTGCCAGGGACCCAAACAGACAGCCAGCAGGGACACAACACTGTGGACTGTCCATGTTTAAGGACATGAAAGTGGATTTTGCTGAAGTCCCCCAAAGCCAAGGACATAGATATGGATGTGTTTTTGTCTGAACCTTCTCAGAATGTATGGAAGCCATTCCAACACAAAATAAAAAGACAGGAAAAGTGACTGAGTTTTCTGGAGTGACATTATTCCTACATATGAGTTTCCTTTAATCACAGATCGAAACAATGGACCAGAGTTTATAGCAGAGAAAATGTAACTGGTAACCAGGATTTTAACATTTTGGTGGAAACTATAAACAGTCTATTATCCACACAGAGTTCAAGAAAAATAATATATGTGAACTGAACTCTCAAACACACACTAGCTAAATTACGTAAGGAGACCAGGCTAACTCTGGAAGACATGTTACATGCAAAACTTTTAATTACCCTGGCAGGCACAGGATTTTCAGCATTATAAATTCTACATGATCAACTCGCCTCACTTTCCAGCTTAAGAAGACACACCATAGAATTGGGAGATTAATATTTATACAAGTTATTAGAAGGATCAAGGTTCATCATGTCACAAATCCATAACTGGGTTGCAGAGTGTCATAGTTGGGCACAGGTGTCAACTTGACAGCTGAGGGTTTGAGCTCTGGGAACATTTGTAGAGAATTAATGGTTGAGTTAAGCCCAGAGCAAACCTGCAAAAGATTGTCTAGCTGATGGGGAAGGTCCAGCCCATGGTGATGGGACTAGGCCTTGGAATAAAATACCAAGAACTGATTGAGAAAGTTGGCATCCTTCTGTATACTTGGTCTGGCAAGTATACGTGGTCTGGCAAGTATACTTGGTCTGGCAAGTATACGTGGTCTGGCAAGTATACTTGGTCTGGCAAGTATACTTGGTCTGGCAAGTAAGGATCATCCCTCTCTCAGCTGTTACATAGAGATGGTGTGGCCAGTTCCCTCAGCCTGGTGTTGGTGCGTGCTCTCCCATCAAGCTGGACTAAGAACTGTAACCAGTAATCGTAATTGCTCGCTTAAGCCATTTGATGGTCATTTATCAGCAACCATTCAGGCAAATTGCAGTACACAGAGAACACATATATCATTGGGAAAACCAGCACACACATACCCAAACTTTGGGAACAAATATGGAAAACACAAAACCAAAAGAGAGCTTTTGAATCCACCTTATAAATGGCTCTCTTAGCAATCTTAACCAGCCATCCCCTAGTGCCTCCCCTCCCCATCCCCGGAGCAGCCTTTAATGTGCATGCCAAACTCTTCTCTGGGTCCTCCTTTCCAATGAGGTGCAAGGACCCAGAGGCACTTCCCAGAACCCTTTCCTGTGTTCCCCTTAAGCATAGGAACACTACTGTGGCTGTCAATCCCTAGCCTCCAAGCATCCTAGTGCCTTTAGTCCATGCAGAACTTTGTGGGGTAACTTCAATATGTTGTGTTTTGGACATCTGCGCACGAGGCGTATTTTTTTGGTCATTTTCTTTAATGGCAACAATCCTATACTGGACTTTTTGATTCAGGAACATTCTCTAACTTTTTGTTGTGTTTTTGGAGTAAGTAGTAAATTCTCCTTCAGGTATATCTTGAATATTTCATTTACTCATACAATTACTTGTTGCTAAAAATATATACCTCAAAAATATTTTAAATTTTACCTGCAGATTAAGGATGGAGCGGGATTAGGTGGCCAAACACAGTCTCACACGTGGTTGATATAGAGCTCTTGATTTTATGAATTATGGTTTTTGTTATTTTTTTTTTCAGTTTTGCTAATAATGCAATGCACTTGGCTACACTATTAATGGGTATTGGATTGCGGTCCTTGTTTTGGTTTGTTTGTTTAATATTGCGTTGTTAATAGTTTTCTTGGGTTGGTGTGCTTTTTGTATTGGGTGGTAAATAATAAAAATGATTTTTGTTTATTTTTTTTTTTTTTTTGGGTTGTTTTTTTTTGTGTTGTGGTTTGTTGTGTTCTTTTTTTCTCTCGTCTGGGTTGTTGTTTTTTTATGTTATGGTTGGTTGGGTTTTTTTTTTTCGCAATGTTTTTATTGTTGTTCTTTTGGGGGTTGTTTTTATTTTTTTGTTTCTTTTCTATGGTTCTGTGGTTTTTTTTTTTTTTGTGGTGGGTGGTTTTTGTGTTTTTTGTTTTTTGTTGTTTTGTGGTTTTTTGTTGTTTTTTGTTGTGTGGTTTTTTTTCATTTGTGTTTAATGGGGCGGGTGTGTGGTGTGGTGATTGGGCGTTGGGTTTGGTTTTTGTTTGTGTTGGTTGTTTTGGTGGTTTGTGGTGTCTTTTTTATGCTTTTGTTTTGGTTTTGGTTTTTGTTTTTTTTTTTTTTTTTTGTTTATTGTTGAAATGGATTAATTTGGTTTTTTTGTGGGTATGTTTGGGTTGGTTTTGGTGTTTGGGATACATGGTTGTGTTTTTTATTTGGGTTGGGTTTGGTATGAATACTGTTTGTGGGTTCCTTTTGTTTTTTTTTTCCTTTCAATTGTTGGCTAAATGTTTTGTTTTTGGTTGGTTTTTCTGTTCCGTGATTTATTTTTTATTGATTATGTGGTTGTCTTTTGTGTGGTTGGTTTATGTGGGTGTTTTTTGTTGAAAAAATGGGTATTGGCTTTTTCATCCCCTGGCCAGGATAAAAACCTGTTAAATTAAAATGTTATCGTAAGAGTATATTCAAAGGTAGATGGAATAAAAGTAGAAGCCGTGGTGTGAGGGAGGGGGTCAGTCTCTCATTTGCAAATGGTTACTTTCTATCTGCCAGACTATATGCTCTCCCTTTCTGGTGAGATCATTCCCCATCAGTTGCAAATGATCAGGAAGGATAGTCTGTGAATTTAACCCGATGTCTCCTTACTTACTTGCAGTCCTTGATGGTGGCCTATTTTCTCTGCTGTAACATGGTCCCCTCTCTCCTTGTTTCTGGTAGGGCCCTCCTTCCCCATACCTCCTGTTTATAATCTTTGCAATTACTGTAGTTATTACAGAGATTTATCTTTAGTGTCTCTAAGTGGGTTTGGCACTAGGATGCACCTACTGGGGTACATACATTGCTGGTGGGAATGCAGGCTCATACAACCACTCTGGCAAGCCGTCTGGCGAGTCTTAAAGAAATTAAAGATTGAAATGCCATATCACCTTGCTATTCCACTTTTGGGAATGATCCCCCATGCAGCAAAAATTCACCTCGATAGCACAAGTACGACCATGTTCATAGCAGCACTGTTTACAATAGCAAAGTTATGGAATCAACCCAAATGTCCAACAGCTGATAAGTGGATAAGGAAAATGTGGTACATTTATACAATGGACTACTCAGCCATCAAAAATGATGAATTAATGCAATTTTCTGGGAAATAGATGGAATTAGAAACAATTATATTGAGTGAAGTATTCCAGACACAGAAAATTAAGTGCTGTATGTACTCCCTAATATTGAGTACTTTTCCCTCCTTCTCTTTCTCTCTCTCCCTCCCATCTCTTTATCAGTCCATCCTACTCCCTACCACCCTCCTCCCTGTGTGCTTCTATGGACTCCATGATTCCCTCTGGCTTGTTTACTCTTGCGGGGGTTCAGGCCTCTTGTGGCATACCAAGTTTACCCTTTTCAGGCCACCCCACTGATAGGGGCATTTCCCTTTTCTTATTCAGCTTTAGTCTCCAAGGTTTCCGCTGTATGTTCTTATCTCTCTTGAGTTTCTCAACAGTATATGGGGGCATGTTGGTATGTCAGTCATTGTGCAGGTATGGTAAGGACAAGTCTCACTGTAGTGAGTTCCTAGATGCAGTAGTCCTGCCATGAATAGAATGTCTTGTCCAATGGTGAACCTTCCCATCTTTAGGTTCTTACACTCTCACCACCTCCTTTTCTGCAAGGTTTCTGCAAGATGGGAGATTAGTTAGACCTGATTCTGGGTGAGCCTTGCTGAGTCTCTGGTGCTGTGAATTATGGCTGGCCATTGCTGTCCACTTCACTGCTCTTCTACTTCCCCAGGCTACATCCTGTCAGGGTGTTGAGATCCTCTACTTCTGTTGTAGAAGACTTCTAGGCTGAGTGTTAAGTGTTCTTCCAATCTATGTATATAATAACAGCTATTTACAGAGAAGTTTGGTGCACTGTCTTCCTACCTATAGGTTCATATGCTGTTTTTCCCTATTGATCTATTTCCTTCCCTTTTTTAATTTCTTGTTCTAATCAACAGTATCAGAAATGTGTTCTATTCTGACAAGTGAGTAGAATTCAATCAGAAAGTTGTTAGTTGTCTGTCTCCTTGATACTCATGGGTATTGTTTTCTCTTATTAATTTGGTTCACAGGAGCTCACAGTTATTACATATTTGAATTTTGGAACTAAACTTCTAGTGTAGCAGTTACTCTGCATTGTTGCCAATAAATTCACTAGTAAATGACTTATGGGAACAAGGGGCTTTATTTTGTCTTATAATTGTCCAGTAATAATACTTGGTCCACCAAGGCAGTACAGTCCATACCAGTATCATTTGTCCAGAGAACTAATCACACAGCATGTCCATTGATGAGAGAGGGACAATCCTCACTTGCCAGACCAGCATGTATATGATCAAGTATACAGAAGATTTCCAACTTCCTTTACAAGTAATGTCCATTGTATTCACCTACCCAAAGACTAGTTCACTTCCCACTATGGGGTAGGACTTACTCATCAATTAAACCATCTCCTGTAGGCTTGCTCAGAGACAAACTCTACTACAAATTCTGCATAACTGTACCCAGAACTTGACCTTTTAATTGTCAAGTGGACAGACACCTATATCTAACTGTGACATTCACCGATTACAGCAAGTTTAAAGTGCAACTGTGGCAATGTTTAGTATTGAATTTGGGAAAAATAAACTTGGACTGAGTGATTACCTATCAGAAGAATACTTGTGAGGTCATCATGGAACTGATGAGAAGTCACCTGAATAATTGCCAAGCTGATAGTGTGTGAGTTAGTGTCAGTTGTGTACATTGCAGTTGTGAAGTAGGCCTTGGACACACCAGTGAGAAGTCCTTTAAATTAAGGTAGATAGCTGACCAAACACGTAGAATAATATCTTGATTAATTTGACCTTTCATATTCGGCCATAGTTAGCAGAACCATTCTGAGCATGTTGATAAGATGGATAGAGCTATGGAGTACTATGTAAGCCTAGGAAGATAGAAAGCAACTCTGGACAAATGGTCTATGACATCACAACCCCTCCTGTGAACATGAGCTCAGAAGGTTGCCTGATTCCCGATTCTGACTTTGGCTACCAAGAAGAACTGTAATCTGGGATAAGAAGATAGATATATGCCCACACAGAAGTCCCAAGGTTGAATAACAAACTCAATCCTATGGCTGTAGTCTTTCCTTGGTGATACAGATATGTGATCCCATTACTTAGGATGCAGAGGCAGATTTATACAACTAAATTGGTAGTTTAGTCTACAAAGCAAACCCAGACCAGCCAAGATTATATGGTAAGGGTGTGCCATAAAAAGGTTTTAGTATTATTTTTGGTCTTTCTTTTAAATTATTGCTGTGAAAAAATTGCCACTAGATTGCCATGATAGTTGCATAATGTCTTCACTAATTCCAAGTGCTTAGGACCATCAGTGGTCAAAGATTTATGACTAAGTTAAGGAGTGAATGTAATCAACACAACTAAGTTGTAGCATAACTCGGGAAACAAAATCCAACTCTAGGCACACACAATCAAAACTTCTAAGATTAGTTATTTTTGGAGTTCATAAAAACAACTCCAGTATCACAAATAGCAATTGAACAATGAACAAATGTGAACAGCTCATGAGACACATATCCTAGAGTAATACTGTTTCATAGTAACTTCTCAAATGGTGATCAGCCCTTGCCTAATCACCAAGATAGAGTTTACTTCTGTTTGCATAGCATAGCGATAGGTTACTGTCCCACTGACAAACTCAGGTATCTATTCTTACCAGGCAACAAAACTAGATTGTCTCTGATACCTCCCCTGTAATTGCATGTCCAATTTTAACTCCGACAGCCATTTTTCTCCCCTGAGAACTTCTTATTGGCTGATTCACAATGAATGGGTGGTTCCATCCTTTCCCTGACTCTCATTGGCCAGAAGGGCAGGGTGAATACATGATGCTCTCTCATTGGTTGGTCATTAGAGCCAGGGAAACAGTTTCCTAGATATTGTAGAAGTATACATTTCAGGATTGATGCGGGGCACTTGTGGCCATACAGGGACTGTGGCTGTCCTGAGGGCTGCACAATAGAGTTTTGGGACTCTTTCAAGGTACCAGGGGAAGAACATCAGAGATGCAGTGATGGGTGGGAAACACTCCAGACATCTGCACCCACTCTCCTGCTGTGGCTACTGCTGGGGATTGGGCATGAGCACCCTGAGAAGTCTGTGGCGCTGCTGTACCTGGTGTTGTCTCTGTTGTAATGGTGTTAATGAAGATCATGAGTGTCAAGGTACTTTTCTTCATTTCCCATAGTCCCATAAATGGGGGGCCTCTACATGCAGGTTCTTATCAACTCCGTTTTTCATTGGCCAAGGTGGGGAGACTGTGGAGCTTCACCTTGCCTGTGTGAAGGAGAGACCATGGCGTCTTTATGTTTCCAGTGTTTGGGCCACTATAAATCTACAAACTTCTATGTAATGTGAATCATAGAAGGATAAATGAAATAACTCTCAGAGCTTCGAATAATACAGGTCTTATATACCCTTTGTCTCCCCTGAAGGTCTTTGTACCCTTCAGTTAGAAGTGAAGTACTTTAATTTGGACATAGGTTTGGTTAGATTTCCCAGTGTTGGCTTGGAGTTGAAGGAAAGAAAGGCAGTAATCACAAGTCCTGTGCCACGGACAGGAGAGTAGTAGCCACATTTCGGTTTGTACTCTTTGTTCTCCTTTAATACCATCTCAGATCTGCCACACTGTGCACATTGATTTTAGATAGGTTAAAATCCTGCCTGTGAAGGATAACTATATGGAAAGTTTGATTGAGGTAGATGGTAC
The DNA here is from genome assembly GCA_023101885.1 of Typhlomys cinereus. Classification (NCBI taxonomy): domain Eukaryota; kingdom Metazoa; phylum Chordata; class Mammalia; order Rodentia; family Platacanthomyidae; genus Typhlomys; species Typhlomys cinereus. The sequence continues at coordinate 5,141,439 of JALPQD010000044.1, forward strand.
TGACCTCTGAATTGCATTAATTCTAACTGGTATGCTATACTTGTAGGTGCCAAGCCATATCATTAGTGTTCACTAGAAATGAAACAATAATTTTTTCAAGTACTATACACATTCTACAGCCAAGTCAAGGAGTAAAGAGCAAACAGTGGAAGTACAGTTAGCTTGCAGCTAATACAACACACACCTATAGTCTCATTCAGTAGCTGTTTCTCTCCTTCCAT